>JAMZAV010013338.1:0-15459 GCA_024449915.1 Sweltsa coloradensis | reverse complement strand
TAAATGATACAAAAAAAAAATGATAAACCTTGAATGTGAGGCGTCAATATTCCTTAAATCGACGAAAAAGAGCGAGAATGATAGCGAATTAGCGTAGTTAAATGATATAAAAATATATTTGAATGTGAGAGCGTCAATTTTCCTTAAACCCAAAGAAGAGCGAGAAGATTAGCGTAACATGATGAAATTGAAAATTAAATTTTTCCTTTTAACCCATCATTAATGTTTTTTATACTCTCTTTAGTTTTCCCGTCGGTTGTGTGCTTTGGGCCATGGGGCCCGCCTATGTTCCCCACCTGTCGGTTGGGCCTTTAGGGGCCATAGGTGGGCCGCTACGTTCATCCCCTGGGGTTGTGTGCTTAGGGGCCTAGGTGGGCCGCCTACGTTCGCCGCCTGTGGGTTGGGTTTTTTATGGGCCTTTAGGAGGGCCCCCCTACTGTTCGCCCCCTGCGGTTGTGTCTTAGGGGCCCCCATAGGGGGCCCAAAACGCAAAATTTTTGAAGCGACATGGGGAAGTGGTTAGGGCCTAGGGGCCCATCAACGAAAACTTTGCCATCCTTTGCCGCTGAGGGCCCATAGCGCACCAAATTTTCTGTGCACTTGGGTGGGGCTGGGTGCTGCTGACAAAATCTAACTCCACTCAATCTACAAAGAAAATGTCAATTACAAGGGAAATAATAACGACCTTCAAAAGGTTACGTCTCTCAAAAAAAGACCCTCCCAAAAGAGACATTATGCGAACTAATAAAGGTCACGTAGATATTAAAGCATCAAATAGGGGGTTTAAAAAGGGGGAACTTTTGGAAAAACAAAGGTTTTATGCTGGTTTTAAAAGACAGAGTGATTGCAACAAAAAAATTAAAAAAAAATACATTATACAAGAGCGACAGTAAACGAGAATGTAGAAAATGTGTGTGGGGGGGAAAAAATCAAAAACACATCATATCCGGTGCCATCACTATGCAAAGGGATTACCTCTACAGACATACCAAGTAGCTAACTTAATCACCAAAAACTAGCAATAAGTAAAACCTTATTGAAAAAACACACACCTTACTACAAAACAAACCGGAGAAAGTACTAGATAGCAAAGATTTAAAATTATATTACGACCCACAGTTAAAACAGACCAAACTATAATCACAAAGACCGGATATAATTAAAATTTGACAAGAAAAAACAAGAAACTCCCTTATTGACGTTGCTTCCCAATGTCCCAAACATGGGGACAAGACTACATGGAAGAAAAAAATTACAAGATAGGAAACTTGAAATTGAGACCCCAAGAATATTTTAAAAAGGGAAAAAGGTAAATACAATCCCTACGTGAATCGGCTAATGGCATCATCCCAAAAAGAAGCTACATAAAAGCATTAAACAACTAGATCTTCCCCCCAATTTTTTACATGAGACTCAAAAGGCGTAATACTAAACACGTGTAAATAGTTCGTAAATTTCAAACAAAGAATGATATTTCGGGGTTTCCCGAGACAGCTTCCACCCGACAGGGTTTTTTCGTGGTTTCCCATATCCGAAGACAAATGCTAGGTGGCGACGAAAAATGGGCCCACGACCGTAACGCAGAAAGAAAACATCATCTAAAAAATAAAATTTAAATGACTTATTTTATTAGATTTTAAGACAAGAAATAATGTAGGTTGAATATAGATACACAGGGAAGTACTTGAGTAAGTCCGTAAAACATGTTAGCTGGGGTTTTCCCCGAGTTTGTATAAAATACACCCAAATTAACAATAATAATATATTTTTTTTTTTTTATTAAAATAAACATCCCATTACAATCAAACATATTCTATGAGATTCGATCACCAAAAAGTATCGAACTTGTCTGGGGACAAATTTATAATATGTGATGCGGAAAGGAAAAGGGACCTTAGGGTTAAATTTAAAAAACATGTTTTTGATTTTTTACAAAAAGAACAGGATGCTGTCTTTTTTGAAAAAAAAAATTATACAAAAAACCAAAAATTGAGGAGCTAGCATTTGACTGATTAAAAATCATTTTGCGAGAAAAACAGGTGTAAATTTTCTATCTATTTGCTTTTTTTTCATAATTTTGACCAATTTAAAGGAACTTTTCCTTTTTTTTTTCTATTTTCTATAAATTTTTAACCGTTTTAAAGGAATTTTATTTATTTTTAGACAAAATTTTAAATAATTCCCACACCCCTCCCAAAAAAACACAAATTTTAAAAAAACACAAATTGGGCCTTTTTTTTTTTTTTTTTTTAATTTAAAAAAAAACAGTTTTTGGTAGCATTTTTTTAATCCAAAGCATAATTTTTACCTTATTAAGTAAAAAATTAGAAAAAAGGCTAAACAAAAAAAAAGCTTTTACACTTTTAAATCACTTTTTGCTCTTTTCTAGACAAAAAACTTTTAACCCCTAAGGTCCCTTTTTTCTATTCCGATACATATCAAAATTAGGGACAATTAAGAGATAAAAATAATATAAATTAGTCAGACACAGGACATTATATTTAATACTAAATAATATAAATAATCAACAATATGTCAATAATCGTAATCACATTGAGCAGTTGCCAAATTTTTATAAATTGAACATTCAGCCAGCACATTAAAAAATACAATAACCTATAAAAAAAATTATAATTTTTTTGACAATTAATACAAATTGAACGTCAAAAAAAAAATTTAAAAACGTCTTAAAAAAGAAAAATTATTTTACTTTAATTATTTTTATAATTTTATCAAAATTTTTAAGTTCTTGGGGGCAAAAAATTGAAATCGGGGTTTTTTACACTCTTTTTTTACGACCTTTTCACCATATTTTTTTTACAAAAAAGTGGAACTCGAAAGTTATAAGCGGCCTTCGTTTTTGTGGAGAGTTTTGTCGATTTCGTTTTTAAAACCATTACTTTATATAATTAAACTTAAGTTTAACCTTATAAACAACATTTCAGAGAGAAAAACCATTTATTTGAAAATTTTTTGGGGAACACCGTTTCATTATTGATTAGAAGGATAGCTTTAAAATTTTTATCGCAATTTGGAAATTTGATTATGTACATTTTTGGGGCTTTTCCCCCCAGGCCAACACAGCATAAGAGATATTGACTAAACTAAAAAAAATTAAACCGTTCCAGTAAGTTGTAAGGGAGAATGTACTTTAAGTGGTAAATTGTGTGCACAGGGGCAAATGTTACAAACTTAAGATATGTTTTTCCCACGAAAAGCACTTTTTAATTAAAAACCCAAGGTCACATGACTTCCGATCAAAAATTTTTGTTTAAAAGTGCAGTAATTTCCCAAAATTTTACTTAAGGTAACGTTTTTGTGCAAACAATCAACAAATTGATACGACTTAACAATGGTTTATGGTCAAAATTTAATGGACTGGATAGTGTACTATTTAGTTTTAATGCTTTTAAAAATCAACCCCCGCGTGGTCCATTTAAAAAATTTAAAGTAGTTTTCTTGAAAAATAATTTCCGCAGTTGCCAGTATCTTTGTACGCAACGAGTGCTGAATATCGGAAAAAAAATGCTAACTTTTTTAAATATCGCTTCATCCCATTACATATTAATCAATACAATAAGGGCCCTAAAATGATCCTTGGGCCCCGATTTTTTTAAATTTTAGTCACCGTAAACTACCCGATTTTCACAACAACTCCTTTTTTTTTTAAATAGCTCTTGAACCATTGTAGTAAGGGGCCCTTCCCCAAACATTTTCCAAAAGCTAACAATAATTTTTTGTGATTTAGAGTATCAAACGCTTTAGTAAACTACAAACATGCACACACAGGGAATTGTCTTTTAAATTTTTTTTACAGATTCGAGAATTTTAATAAAAGGGCAGAAGTGCTTTTCTTTTTCGGGGACCCAAAATTTGGGTTTTTTACTAATAATTCAATTTGGGCAGGGAAAGCTCAAACCCAGCCACATACCGTTCCTTTTTTTATAAAAACCGAAATAATGCGATTTGGGCGAAATTGGGAAAATTCGTAGTGGTTCCTTTTGTAGACCCCCTTACTACCGATGTTTTTTAAAAAATTCTGGAACAAAACCCCCTTTTTAACGATAAATTTTTTAAAAAAGCAATCACTGGACGATCGGGGATTGATATTTTGTAGATCTTTAACTCTTATTTCGTCAAAACCAGCCTGTTTTTTTGGGGTTTATTTCCGTAATGATTTTTTTCACTGTTTCCGCATCAACCGGGGGAAAGTAAATTTATTCTTCTGATCGTAGTTTTTAAATTTTTTCTCTTTGATCTGTTTTTTTTCGCAGTCACATCACATTATGAAGATTTTTCCACCTCCTTCACAAAACGTTTGCAAAGGAATTGTACATATTCAGAACTCTCATTTTTTCCTAAAAAATTGTTTTTTGACCCCGATCTACCAATCTTTTTTTTTCTTTCCAATTATTGTTTTAATCGTTTGCCACGTTTTTTTTAGATTGGCCCCGCTCCTTTCCCCAAAACTCACGATAGTGTTTTTTTTTTGCTTTTTTATCTTTTTGTTTTTAATTTTTTCGAATTTATTTATCTGCCCGAACACCGCTTTTTAAAAAATTTTTGATTTTTATATTTTTTTCCATTTATGAAAAAACGTTCTCTATTGCCATCATTTCTAGCAACTCCCACTCATCCATGATTTTTTCCCCTTTTTTCATTTTTCTTTTTTTTAAAAAGAAACGGCCCGTTCATAAACCCCCTTAAAAAATAAAAATAGCGAGTTGACAAAATCTCCGCTTTTTCGGAAAACAACAAAATCCCACTGTATGGTTTTTAGGATACGCAAAGTTTTTTTCATCTATTTTTTGGGGAGCACTCTCACCCTCGTCCGTTTTCCCTTTTGCGGTAAATTCAATAAAAGCCATTAATAATGTAATGGTCAGACAACTTTGAGGTCCATAGCTGATTTAATTGAGTATCTACGACGTAGAAATTGGTTTACAACGACCTCGTTTGTTTTTCACGTTTCGCCAAAATTAGGATTCCTACATGCCATCCTTCCCACCGGCTGTGATGTATTCGTATCACAGCCCGCAATTTTCGTTGTCAGACTATGCTGGCAACTCGCTACTCATGTACTCTCAGCCGCTCGTCGGAAAGAAGCTCTCAAGTCTCTCGCTCGTAGAGAACGCGCGTGTGTTCTACGCATTGACTCGCCCTCGCCAGTGTATCGTATACTATACCTGGAAACATTTCTATTGGTTTAACATTAATTAGGGGATATACTTCACCCTTAAATCGCTCTCGAGCCGACGCTCCCGACGCCCCCCCCAAAACCTGCCGCCATGGAACTAACGCCCGCCCCCCTGCTACCTTGCCCGCTCATACGCAAGGGCGGTAAGTGATTTCATTTTTTTGCGCAGTCGGTTTCCCAAAAACCCATAAAACAGTCCACTAGCCCCCCCCCCTCATAGAATACTAGTCGTCTTGTGGCCCCCCCTGCCTAACAGGCGCTTGTAGGAATATTCGCCTACGGCTAAAAAATCACCAACCATCTCTTCTCGTGTTTGGGCCCGTGATGTACCCACTAAAACCATTTGCAGCAAAAAATTTCGAATACTGCACAACCGGATCACAATCATTCATAAAGTCAATGTTTACATCACCAATGAAAACAGCCGTAGTGACATTTACCTCTCTCCAATATTTATCTATTCTTTTAATGAACTCGTTTTTAGTGTTTTGTTAGGAGGGCTATACAAACAACAAGACATGTTTGATATGGTTTCCTATTTTTAAGTTCCCTGCTAGACCTTTAAAGTTTTAAAGACTACGTCGTGTGACACAAAATTTTATCGAATCATTTAGTATATATTAGGCCCCCACCTCTTTTTTCATTTTTTAATCATAAAACATTTATACCCTTCTAATCAAATCTACCTCGATATCATTTTTATTGACTTCGCTAAGCATTACCCCATGTAAATACTAGATGGGGATCGGGGAAATAATCTTGTTGTCCGGTTCTTTTTCGATTAATGTTTAAAGCAACAGTGTAAACCCCTTACTTTTCTTTCCAAATTTTTCAATATTATCAACCACTTCCGTAAGGGGAAAGGGGGATCCACATGTTTATAACAATTAACCCACACTGGATTTAAATTTTTCAAAGTCACGTGGGTTTTTTTAAACCTTTTAACTTCTGAGATTTTTTTGTCCTTACGAACAAAATGTACCCGACTGAACCAGACAAACTTTAAGCCAGTCAAATTGCTTTTTTTTTAACTTGCCAAAAAAAGTTTTATAGCAGGTGACAAATGTTCGTTTATTGAATAAAAGGTGTCTTCTCCCTCTACCTCCGGAAACAGGTCCCTTTTTCTTCACCGACCCCCCCCGACGAACGGCGAAAAGTTCGCCCCCTTTTCTGAAATAAACGCACTATTATTTTTGCGGGTATTCCTTCTTTCTTGGATTCATCGGTAACTACTCAAAGTCACCACTAGTACATCCCCACCTACTAACTTGGGTATTTTTACAACAAGTCCTCTAAAACCCGCTGCTTCATCCCCCAAGATTTGATATTTTGGGTTCCTATTTCATCCGACTGGTAAATTCGTGGACCCGGGCCGTAAGTCACAATTTTCACGTCTTATCTACTATCGATGCGTTTTGGTTACGATTCTTTCCTACTTTTTATAACTCTTCCCTTTTAAATTTTAAAGACTCGAGTTCTTCTTTACACTTTTTTAGCTCGTCGCGAAGCTCGTAAACAAAACTAAGCACTTTTTCAATAATTTTTGCGTTGAGTCACAACTAGAGTGGACCCACCTATATTATCAGGACCGTCGGCGGGCCCGGGCGTGCCCGGGGCCCGGGACGAGCTTCCCCTTGCCCTTACATTTGCAACTGCCACTGCGATTTCAATACTTGCGATTTGGCTTTATGTGTAGATTTTTTTGAGCCGGAACACTCGTAGTGAATATTTGTATCGCACCCTGGACAATTCACAAAGTCTCCGTCCTGAGGTAGGCTTTTAGTACACTGACTGCACGACATGATTCACTTGCCTGTGACTGCACAGAGCTCGCTCGTAACACAACCGCTTTCGTCCGCGACTCGCGATCGAATGTCTTGAGACGCGATATAATAATAATAATAATAATAATAATACATTATATATATATTATTATTATATAATCAACGTGGATAGAGATAGGAGTCAACAGCTTACCTGAGATGTAGAGGTGGCTGCCATAGTTGAACACAGATAAAAATATACACAAACTTATCACTAAATAGTCACGAGACGTTTCGGCCTTGCCTTCTTCGGTCGTTCTGGTCTACGAAGCTGTTGACCAGGAGAGGTTAGAGTAGGGGGGGGGTTTAGAAGAAGAAAGTGGGGTGGAGGGTGGCTAGAGGGTCTCCAAATGTGCACATAAAGTGTGTGTGTGTGGTTTGTGAGGTGAGGAGTGAGTGAGTGAGTGAGTGAGCGAGCGAGTGAGGGTGTGAGTGAGTGAGGGGGTAAAGGAGTGAGTGTGTGATTGAGTGAGTGAGTGAGTGAGTGAGTGAGTGAGTGGATGGTAGTGTGAGTGAGTGAGTCAATGAGTGAGTCAGTGAGTCTGTGAGTCAGTGAGTGACCGAGTGAGTGAGTGAGTAAGTGAGTGAGTGAGTAAGTGAATGTGTGATTGTGTGAGTTTAGCGTAGGTTTAAGTTAGGTTTGTTGCGAGATTTAGTTATCCATTGATGAGCGAGCTCCATGGACCTTAACTCTCTGTCGGTTGCGCCCGGGAGCGATCGAACTACTCGTGTAGTGTAGCAATCGTCGAACCGGAGGTCATGGGTTCCTGCGTGAGTGGGCACAGGTTTCGGTTTCTTGTGGGTTTTCTGTGTCACACCTATGGCCAGCCATTCTATTGCTAAGAAGGTTACTCGTTAGGCCAATGTATTCAGCTGGACACAGGTTACACTTGAGCTGGTAAATGACGTCAGTGGAGGCCACAGTTGTGATGGCCTCTAATGGGGTAGGTCTTGTTTGTGGCTCCAGCTGTGAATGACGTAGTGGCTGGGTGGATAGGGCAAGTTTTGCATCGAGGTCTTTTACACGGAAAGGACCCGTCAGGTTCCCTATCGTCGCCACTTGTGCCAATCATAGGGTCTGGTTGAACAAGAGGGCCCTTTAGATTGGGGGGGGGGGCGTCTGAAAGCTACGCGGGGCACTGTTGGCATTAGATCTTGTGTCCTAGTTGAGCCAGACAAGATGTGGTGTCCACTTTTAAAGGATGCCATTGAGAAACGTGAAGTCCTGGGTGCCATTGCGTAACGAGGGGTAGAGTGTTGTCTGGCACCAGACTACTTCCTTTCGACGTGGGGTTCTCAACTCGTCTTCTGACGTCTTTTTCAGGGTATCCTCTGTCGATGAAGGCCCGCGTAATCCGGTCGCAGTACTTGGTTCGATCCTCCTCGGTGCTGCATATGCGTTTTCCCCGCGTCGCGAGGGAGTTGGGTAAAGCGCGTTTGGTGTAGAGCGGGTGACAGCTCTCGTAGTGTAGATACTGGAGCCCACAAATACCAGCTCAAGTGTAACCTGTGTCCAGCTGAATACATTGGCCTAACGAGTAACCTTCTTAGCAATAGAATGGCTGGCCATAGGTGTGACACAGACACCCACAAGAAGCCGAAACCTGTGCCCACTCACGCAGGAACCCCTGACCTCCGGTTCGACGATTGCTACACTACACGAGTAGTTCGATCGCTCCCGGGCGCAAACCGACAGAGAGTTTAAAGGGCCATGGGAGCTCGCTCATCAATGGATAACTAAATCTCGCAACAAAAACCCAACTTAAACCTACGCTAAACATCACACAATCACACATTCATACACACTCACATCACACTCACTCACTCACTCACTCACTCACTCACTCACTCACTCACTAACTCACGCAATCACTCACTCGCTCACTTACTCACTCACACGCTCACTCGCTCACTCACTCACTCGCTCACTCACGCACTCACTCACTTTGCTCACTCACAAACCACACACACACACACTCATGTGCACATATTGGAGACCTCTAGCCACCCTCCACCCCCACTTCTTCTTCTACCTCCCCCCCTACTCTAACCTCTCCTGGTCAACAGCTTCGTGACCAGAACGACCGAAGAAGGCAAGGCCGAAACGGTCTCGTGACTATTTAGTAATAAGTTGGTGATATTTTACGGTGTTAACAGGCACCCCCTCTCATTCAGGAAGCTGTTGTCTACTTTAGTTGTTATACCTAGTGTTGGCAAACTACAATTTTTAAATGTTGTACTTTAGAAGAAAAAAAAAAAACTACCCCGGTGTAGATTTTTTAATTTCTTTAAAAAAAAAACATAACAGGTCATGTGTTTAAAAAGGTTTTAAAAAAAAATTTAATTTTTTTAAAATTTTTTTTCCCCGTAGGCACGGATGAAATTTTTTTTTAGGGTTTTTTTTCTTTTGGTTTTTTTTCCTAACAGGTTCCAGGGGTTTGTGTGGTGGTTTTTCGTAATAAACGATAAATCAGGAAAAAATAAAAGAGAAAAAAAATTGTGGTAAAAGAGACTGGGAATGATCTGGGTAAAATTTGTAGTTTATATATTAAACCAATTGAATAAAGGTGGAGAGGATTTTGGGGAAAAAAAAAAAACTTTAAACCAACGGTGGGGTTGTGTTTCTTGAGTTGGAAGTATATAAACAAAGCAAGTGTTGGGTTTTCCATTTTTGCCAGTCGAGGCAAGCAGAGTTTTTTGTTTTTGGGTTTTTGTTGGGGGGTGAGTTTTGGAAAGTAAAGTAAAATTTTGTAGGGAAGAGAGAAAAAATGGAAAAAAAATAAAAAAATTGGATTGAAATATAAATATATTTAATAATAATAAAAATAAAACATTAACCGAGCACAGTAACGATAAATGTAAAAATGTAGTGAAAGGGGAAACTTTTAAAAACCCATTCAAAACCCCAGTCACTATGTAAACGGATTACCTCTACAGACATAACCCAAGAAAGCTAACTTTAATCACCAAAAACTAGAAAATAAGTAAAACCCTTTTGATACACACACACACCTTACTAAAAATAAAAACCCGGGGGAAAGTACTAAATGCAAAGATTAAATTTATATTACGACCGCACAGTTATAACAGACCAACTATACATCACAACAGACCAGATATAATAAAATTTGACAAGAAGAAACAAAAAACTCCCCTTATTGACGTTGCTGTCCCAAGTCCCATAAATAGACAAAATAAGGGAAAGAAAAAAATTTGACAATATAGTGAACTTGCAATTGAGATCAAGAAGATGTGGAAACAGAAAAAGGGTAAATACAATCCCATAGTGTATGGCTAATAGCATCATACCGAAGAAGCTAATAAAAAGCTTTAAAAACAACTAGATCTTCCCCCAAGTTTACTCGAGACTCAAAAGGCAGTAATACTCAACACGTGTAGAATATTTATAAATTTCTAAACTAGAATGATACTTCGGATTCCGAGACAGCTTCCACCCTGACAGGGTTTTTTCGGGTTTTTCCCACAGTCCGAAGAGCAAATGTAGGAGGGGCGATGAAAAATCGGCCACGACGTAAACAGCAAAGAAAACATCATCTACAAACTTTTTTATAATGACTTTTTTTTAGTTAGAGTTAAGAAAAAGTAAAATGTGGTATGAAAAAAGATACACAGGGAAATATTTGCCGGTGTTCGAAAAATTTTAGCCCCGGTTTTTGACCGAGTGTGTATAAATAACCAAATAAAAAATAATAATAATAATAATAATAATAATAATAAAATAATAATAAAATAAAAAATAAAATAATAATAATAAAAATAAAAATAATAAAAAAAAAACAATATTGTTGGGGTTAAAAAGCTAGTCACGCCGAGATAAGTTGCTAAAAAAATTTCTTTTGCCGCTGAAATACAAGCTTCCATCTAAATTTTTGCTGCATCTTGTCTATAGGAGACTACAAGTGACTTTGAAGGGAAGTATTGTTTTTATTATTTATACCATTTTTTTGGGATTTATAATGATTTGAATAGACCTAGGCTATAATTGCATTGAAACAGTTATTTTGTTAATTTTTGACAGTTAGTGGTGGAAAAATTTTCTTTTTAGAGGCATTATTGTAACTTCAGCAAGGTAATATATCAAAAATAGATAAATTTAGCATTTTTACGTAAGCACCGTTATTATTTTGCAGAACGAGAAGATTGAATCTTCTAAATTCGTCAAATAAAAAAAGATTTATAAAAAACAAAAAAGGCAAGGGGGGTTTAGAAGCGAGCCCCTCATCACCCCCCTGAAATTGATGAATCTTTGAAAAAAGTTTTTTTTCATTTTTTTTAAGTGCTTGACTTTATAAAATAACAAATAATGGGTTTTTGACAGATGTGAAAATTTATCTAGAAAAAGGGAAAAATAGGGAAAAACGCGATGGATTTTTTCTGTAAGGGAAATTTTAAGACCCCCAAAGCTGGAAAAATGAGCCCCGCGCTCAAATGGACAGAAGATATGAAATTTGTGTGATGCGTAGTTTTATAGGGTAACTTTTATTAGAGACTGTTTTAATGGTTATCGACAAGAGCTCCAAGGGAGTTTGTTCGTGAATATCCAATTTTAAAGAAAGGAACAGAAAATAGCTGACCAAAGAAAAATTTATATTTAAAAATAAAATGTTACCAGTAAACATTTTAAATAGAATAAAACCGAAGTGAAACGATTACAAGCGAAAATAAAGATGAAAACGGCAATCATAGCAGGGACAGCAAAGAAAAAGGGACCATTTATACCAAGCTACTAAAAACTACCAGAAATCCCGGTTTTCCCATCCCTGCAAGAACTTTAAAATCTACCAGAACCCAAATTTCCAGACCAACAAAAACGTCCAACCTATCAGAACGTCCGAAAAACCAGAACATCCAGTTTTACCAGAACGTCCAGGCCTACCAGAAACGTCCAAAACCCACTAGAATCCCAAAACCCAACCCAAGAAGTAAAGATCCCCAGAACAACTAGCGATCAAACACAAGATAATAGCAAAACGCAATAAAAATAAAAACCCTGAATGATCAATCTAAAGAAATCCAGCTTTAGCATTAAAAACAGCCATGTCAGAGTTTTGCCAAATACAACCAAAAACAGAAGACCATAAAACCCAAAACCCAAGCATTAAAAGGGAAATGAAGACAGCGGGACACAAATGAACACAATATTTTATCAGATTACACACAAGACGAACTATCATTGCAGATTTCATGCGGCAATTTTTTTGTGCCGCTGTAGCAGGGTTAGGTATTTGGGCTTAAAGGGAAAAACGCAAAACTTCAAAACCCAAAAAAGGAGAAGAAAAGTCGAAAAAAAGCGATAGTTGGGGGAACGTGAGCTTAGGGGAGAATCGGCGACTGGAACAATACCGAAGGGTAAAACGATCTAAAAATGTGAAAATACTCCAAAAATATTTTTAAAGTTTTAAAGGGTTTACGCAAAGCATGAAAACTTTAAAGAATTCATTTTACGAATTTGATACCTTAAAAAAAAAAGTAATGCTCTAGCTAAGAGATTAAAAAGATATAAAAAAAAGTGTATTAGAAAAGAAAAAAACCCAATGTTAAAGAAAAGGAAAAAAAAGTTTTACCAACAACTATTAGTACCGAAGAAATAATAGGAAAAGGGAAACCCAAATAAGCAGAGATAGAAGAGTTTTGGACAGGAATATGGGGTAACCCGGTAGCCACAACCCGGGTGCCCCAAGGGGTCAAAAATTTTAAAAAGTAGGATACGATTTAATGAATAGATTCGAAGGTTAAACTATTGATAATTAAAGTCGACAAACAGTGACACAAGCTGGAAAGCACCAGGTAATGATAATATTCAAAATTTTGGGGATAAGAAATTCAATACACTCACAATCAAAAAAGAAAATGTCTCAACGAGTTTTTAAAATGGATTAAAGAAATACCCCAATTTTTTACTGAAGGAGTAAACCCTTTTTCAAACCCAAAAGGGCAAAGACACGAAGAACCAAGAAAAAATCGGGCCAATTACTGTTCCAACTATATATAAAAAAATTTTCTTTATGCATAAAAAATAAAGTTTAATCATTGCGAAGAACACAATTCATGGCCGAGGAACAAAAAGGATGCTGTAAGAACCACAGGATGTAAAGAAAAACTTATTATTGACTTACGTAAAGAATCAGGCAACAATAAAAAAAGGGAAAATTCACGTAAATCATTGACTACAAAAAGCCCTTTTACTCAACACCACACAATGGCTTATTCAGTTTTTTCAAAAATTAAAACAACCCAGTAAATTTAAAAATTTTTTAAGCTAATGGAGACTGGAGAACAAAATAAACTAAATATGAAAACCAGCAGATAACTACAGATCCAATACAATTAAAAAAATGGATTTTCCAAGGTGACTCATTAGTGATTATGGTTTTGTCTGTCATTAAACCCTGTCACATATCTTAAAGAATCGACATAGGATTTAAAATTAAGGACAATAAAGTGGGATGTCACACAATTTCCCCCCATTCTACATGGATGACCAAATTGTATGCACAAATTTTGCTCAAAATAAAAGTCTGTCAATACAAATTAGAAAATTTTGCAAGATTCTGCTGGTTTGGAGTAAAAAATGTAAGACGCTACATATCGAAAAGGGTAAGGTTACACAAGCAGAAGAGTTCCCGTAGATGATGGAAATGATTTGGGAAAAAATGGACGATAACGATTTTAAAATATTTAGGATTCTCACAAGCTGCCAGAATGAAAAATAAAAATTTTTGAAAGCAAAATTTTAGATCATACAAGAAACGACTAAAGTCTATCCCAAGGGCGCAACTAAACGGGAAAAAAAAGCACAGCAATAAATACATATGCGGGACCAGTACTACATATTCTTCGGAATTTAAATGGACGCAGACAGACTCCCACGCGTTGGAAAATTTAAATGTACTACATTACCAAAAACAGAATACATCATCCCAAATCGCAATAGAGAGATTTACACTTTCCCAAAAGAAAAAAGGGGGACGGGCCTAATTGTCTGAAAAATATTTTAAAAAAATAGACATTTTTAGAAAATACTTTTTTTTCAAAGGCAACCAAACCCCACTGCATAGGGGTGTGGTGCTAGCTGAAAATCATAAAACCCCCTTTAAACTAGCAAACGAAAATATCAAATTTCAAGGGAAACTCATAATGACGCTTCAAAAAAGTTTCGTTCTCAAAAAGACCTACCACAAAAGACATTATGATGAACTACACAAAAGGGCACGAGATTAAAAAATCAAATAGGTGGGTTTAAAAACGGGGGAAATATTTGGGAAAACAGAAAGGTTTTTTGATGGCTTCAAGACAGAGTGATTGCGACGAAAAATTTTAAAAATACATAATACAAAATGCGCAGAAACGATCAAGTAGAAAAAGTGTGCAAAAAGGGTGAAACAATCGAAAACATATCCCGGGGGCAAGTCACTATGTCAAAAAGATTTCCTCTACAGACATAACCAGAGCTAACTTTTCATCAAAAAAAAAGCAATCAAGTACAAACCCCATTGACACACCACACCTTAAAAAATACAAACCCAAAAAGTACTAGATATAAAATTTCAAATTTTATTACGACCGCACAGTTTAACAGACCAAACATACATCACAACAACCGGATTTAATAAAATTTAAAGAAAAACAAAAACTACCCTTACGACGGTTTTTATCCCAAAGTGCCCTAACTCGAGACACGGGTTTTGGGAAAAAAAAAAATGACAAGATAGTGAATTGCAATTGGATCAAGAAGAGTGGAAACAGAAAAAAAGGGAATCAATCCCCTTCATTATATCAGCCAAAGGATCATCCGAAGAAGCAAAAATTAAACATTAAACAACTAGATCTTCAACCCAATAGTTTTCATCGAGACTCAAAAGGGAGTAAACTCAACAGTGTGAATGTTTGTAAATTTTTAAATAAGAATGAACTTCGAGATTTTGAGACGCTTCCATCCGACATGGTTTTTGTGGTTTCCCTAGTCCGAAGAGCAAATGCTAGGATGGCGACGAGAAATCGGCCCCGACCGTACACAGAGAAAAAAAAACATCATCTACAAACAAATTACAATTTATAAAAAACTTATTTTAGTTAGAGTTAAGACAAAGTAAAAGATGTAAAAGGACACATGGGAAATACTTGACGTAAGTCCGTAAAACATGTTTTGCTCCGGTTTTAACCCAGTTTTTTATGAAATACATCCCAATAAAATAATAATAATAAAAATAGTAGTAAGAATGCTGTCAAAAAAGTATTGAAATTGAAAATATCATATTTTTGGGACTTTCGCCCTTTTGTATAATTTTCAAGACGCACGAGGGGGAGCTTCGAGTGTTTTCAATTTTGTTCATTTTTGGGAATAGCCTGTCGCAAATTTTTAGCTTCTACTAATTTTTATCCGGGTTTTTCCATATACCAATGTCTATTCATTGGATT
>JAMZAV010013337.1:0-14344 GCA_024449915.1 Sweltsa coloradensis | reverse complement strand
TTTATTTTAAGTGTTAGTTTTTAAAGGAAGAAAGCTTTTCAGTGGTATTCAAAATAGATGGTTTATATCGTTATTGTAAAACTACGACTTTTAGTAAGAGAGGGGGGTTTGGGATTAATACTAATTTGTTAAGCAAAAACTATGTGGGAGGTTTGGACATAGAAAGGTAATTTATTTTTTTTCATAGTTTTTAAAAGGGATCTGTGGTAACCATAAAACCCTGAATTAAGGAAGCAGGAAGGGTTATATCACTGTTATGGTTGTAATATAGACCTCCCTGATTAACAATAAAAAAAATTTAGAGTTTATTAAACGAAAATAGAAAAAACTATTGGAATGCAAAAAATAAAAATAAAACATTGCAAATATATTTGGTGATTTCAAAATATTGATGGTACCTCGATTCATAATGATGTCAGAGTTTTCAGTTTGTATCAAGCGTGGGTTTAGCAACTAGTGGGTTTTTTGTACAGTGTTGTCACTGCATCAACGCCGAGGAAGAGAAATAGTTTTAATAATAAGGCCTTAGCAGTACCTGTATAGAACCATGTTTTTAACATCCGAGGTATTAAACCTAGATGTCAAAAACAGCGGGTATATATAAAACAAAAAAGATTAGCGATCAATTAAATAATTATGATATGTTTTTGCCATTCCAACAGGAAAATTGAACCTTGGTTTATATTAATAAAAATAAAATTATAAAAAATAAATAAAATCAAAAATAAGTTGCGAAAAAAATGTAAAAACGAAGCTAAATTAGTGGGAAGTTTTTTAAAACGCATGAAATGGGAAATTAATTATTTTTTAAATCAAGCCCAAGAAGTGTATTCCCTTATAACGAAATCAATCCAGAACAATTTTTAAAATAGCCTACGATGTGGCCTTCTTAATTTTAAAAGGAGTCGAAAAGTTAAAAAGAAAAAGAGGAATTAAAAGTGGTGGGATGACGGAAAAAAGAGTTTATTAAAAACCCAGTAAAAGGAAAAAGGAGGAATCGCGCTTTTCAAAGGTGGGAAAAAAAATGTCCCCCCAATTCAGTGTATTTTAAAAAATGAATAATAGGAGAATTATAATAGGTTTTAAGAAATAGAACAAATAAAAATAATATAATCGATGGTAAACGACATTACTATGTACAATGCATTAAGAACAGGGTAAAAGACCTGCAAAAAAAAACAACGTGGCCAAAAATATAAAATTGAAAATTATGGGGTCGGGAAAAGGAAAAAGATACAGTTTTGAGGGAAAATTTTATAAAATAAATTTTTTGGGTTTAGAACATAAAATACAATTCCAAACATTGCTAATAATTTTGCAAAATACCTTTTTGTAGATGGAAATTGAAAAATAAATATTGTTTCACATTTGCGACATTAAGTGTGTCGATAAAACAATATGAGAGATAAAATGCATACGAGGCAACAATTTACAGTCGATATACGTGCCTCCTATTTTTAGCGACCGGAGTCCAAAAGAAATAATACTTAAAAAAAATGAATTATTAATAAAAAAGGCAGAGTAAATTGAACCGGAATTAGAGGTTTAAGGATTTGCCAAAAAAATATAGGTGATGGAGATTCAGTCCAGTACTTTTGCCCTATTTATAACCTAATCCTTGAAGGAGGGGCAATTTATTTCCCAAGAAAAAAAACGTTTGAAAAAAAACATACTGTTGTCAGGGCCCAATTTCAAAAAAAGGTTGACCATTTGAAAATAATGGGGTCAATGTATACGGGGGCCCAATTGCCATTATTGTGTAGCATTGAAAAAAAAAAAACTTGAAGATAAGTTGTGGCAAAAAATTGGGCCCTAATAGATGTACCATGGACGAAAAAATTTAAAAAAAATAATAAACGAACAAAAAACCAAATATGGAATTTTCCAAAGAGGAAAAAAAAGTACCAGTAGGACCTTTTGGATTAATCCTTTTCTTGACTAGTTAAATTACTAAGCTAGACGAAAATTTTAAAAAACATTTTAATTGTAGTTATCGATTATAAAAAAAAAAACAGAGGCATTTGGGACACCCTTGATTTTAAATAAAGCTGCCTAGGGATTGCGTTGGGGAAAAAAAGTCTTGGGTTAGAGGTACCATTGGCTAAATTGGTTTAAAAAAAATTATTATCCGAACAGGAAAAAGTTAATTGTAAGAAATAGGCCGGAAAAGTGTATAGTGAAGCCCAAGTAATTGCTAAGCAGTGCGTAAACCACAGGGCCTCTATTTTAATGACCTCAAAACCTTTACTTAAATATATGTAAATAATTATGGTAAAAGCTATATATTAAGGTGCATTGCGTTTTGGGCTTACGGCCCTGATTGACTTCTTTTGCCTTTAGTCGGTCTATCCATAAAAAAAACGTAAAAAAAATTGCAGGGAAAGATACTTGCAAAAACAAAAATGATTTTTCTAAAATTTAACTCAGGGTGGAAACATGAACGTAAGGGGCTAATCGTAAAAAAATAATGAAAAAAAACAAAACGATTGTGGCCAACATTTCTATGCCCGCTAAACGCGGGTCGAAATACTGAATATTCCAAATGTTATTTTTTGCGCCCCACAATTTTGGAATTGCTCTACATCTAAAAACGCGGGTAAAATTGAATTTCTGCGAATTTGTTCGTGGGCTACATCAATTGCAACTGTTTACAGCCAATTCCGTATTGGGGTGGAGGGATCGATAGGTAAAACTTGAGTTGGAATAATGACCAAGCTGAGAAAAAACTATGTAACGCACTTTAAGTCATGCGCCCTTAAACCAAATTATATGCCAGTTTAAAAAAAAAGGTAATTTTTACCATTTTAAAATATGTAAAAAAGGATGTTATTATAAGCCTTTGCAGGGGGAGGGTCGGTTATTTCTTACGGTCTGTTAAAATTGGGGAAAAAAATGCTTCGTTTATCACAGACTAAATAGCATAATCTCTATTCCAAAAAAATAAAATAATGAAGCTTGATTCACTTTTTGAAAATAATTTAAGCACTTTAGAATGTTTTATAGGACTACAAAAAAAAAACGTTTTTACTTACAAAAAAAAAATTTATTCAACATATTAAAAATTGGTTTTGAAAAAACATTTTCGTTTTTTAATTACTTCCACAAAATTGTATAAAAAACCACCACTACTTCTACTCGCTCAAAATCTTTTCGGAAGTATACAGTTGCCCACGGGTTGCAAAAATAAGGTATGGTAAAAAGACAAACACTTAGCTAACACTTTATTTACCTTTCTATTTTTAAATAGTAAATTCCAAAAGAACATTAAGGAGATTTAAGGGAGGGGGGGGAACATATTTATGAAAATTAAAAAGGAGAAGCTAAAAGGCAATTTTAATTACGGGAAAATACTATGCAATGGGAAGTTAGGGGTTTGTTGTGTATTCTGTTATATATAAGTGTTTTCATAAACTTTAAAATGAACATGGATTAGACACTATAAATTTTTCCATGTTTCTTATTAAACATCTGTCTATTTTCAATGTTTTATTTCCACTGTATATCTGCAAAACTGTTGCCTTACAAAAATGTTTTTTGGATAGTTATTAAGTAATTTAATTTGCACACATTAATTAAACTTGTTTTTTATCTTACTATTGTAATTCTTTATTTTAGTGTTAATGTGATTTTTTATTTTATTTTAGTTTTTTAATTACCACGCTGAGTCATTCACTGTTTGCTTACTAGATACTTACTGTTACTTCCACTAATTAATTGTGTTTTGCTATCTAAAATTTTGAAAAAAAATATTGAATTTAGTAAAAAAATCATTATTTTTTTTCCCACATTGCATGAATTGT
This sequence comes from Sweltsa coloradensis, assembly GCA_024449915.1. Lineage (NCBI taxonomy): Eukaryota > Metazoa > Arthropoda > Insecta > Plecoptera > Chloroperlidae > Sweltsa > Sweltsa coloradensis. The sequence goes on along the minus strand of JAMZAV010013337.1, from coordinate 10,544 downwards.
CTTTAAAGGTAACATGTTCCCACGTTTTAAAAAAAAAAAAAGGCTGTTTTTCCTGTTGGCAGGGGCTTGGGGATGAGCCGGGAAAAAAAACTTGATTTGATAGAAAAATGTAGAAAGGAAAGATATGTATTTCAATAAACCCCCCGAAAAAAAAAAAAAAAAAAAAAAAAAAAAATTATTATTTAGTATTAGATAATAAAAAAAAAAAAAAAAAAAAAAAAAAAAACAAAAAAAAAAAAAAAAAAAATTATTAGTAAATTATTATTATTATTATTATTAAATTTATTATTTATTATTATTATTAATTATATGATGGGGGGGTTTTGGCCTTAAAAAAAAAAAAAAACGTTTTCAGGGCGGGGAATTTTTAAATTAATGAATAAAGGTTTTACATTTTTTGAAGCCTAATTATTGCATTGAAGAATTGATTAAACCTGATTAAAGGAATCGGTTTCGGGGGACAGGTCTGCTTGGAGTGAAAAAAAACATTTGCACACAAAAATATTAAATGGAAATATTAGTTATAAAAATCAGAATGGCTAAGTTTTAGTCTCCGCAAAAAAATCCACGTCTCCTTACTGAAATCTTTTCTACAAAAAAAAAATGATTAACATAAAACATTCTTCCTTTTTGTTTGCAAGCCGACCGTAATAAAATCCTGAAAATCACCCAACAAGGTATGAGTTAGAAAATGACACCAATACCTGGCTTGACCCCCCACTGGGGGGGGGTCAAGCCAACAATTGGGGGGGGGAGTTTCCCCCCCATCCCCCCCGTTCCACGCCCCTGGTAGAGGTAATCCGTTTGACATAGTGACTGGCACCCGGATATGATGTGTTCGATTGTTTCACCCTTACACTACATTTTCTACATTGAATCGTTTACTGTCGCATTTGTATAATGTATTTTTTATAATTTTCGTTGCAATCACTCTGTCTGAATAGCCAGCATAAAACTCTGTTTCTCCAAATAGTTCCACGTTATTATATATTATATTATGTTTATTATTATATTATTTTATTAGTATTATATTATTATTATTATATTATTATTATATTATTATTATATTATATTATTATTATATATTATTATTATTATTATTATATTATAATTTGGGTCCTCAACTATATTTGGTATATGTCAACGTTATGGTCAGATATATTGTCAAGTGTTTACTTTTTTTTGAAAACGACGCTGCATTATTAGCAATACATAAGAACGTCAAACTAGCAGTAGAATATTTGCAGGCAGATTTTCTTAATCTCTTGAAATGGAACCTGACATGAGACTCATTATCAACGCGGAAAAAACTAGAATTGTGCATATCTGCCCACCTTTAAAACGCCGATCGGAATGCCAGTATAGAGGTAATTGCCTCACGATTTTAATTGTTGCACAGAAACGCTGGCAAAGATTTGTTTATATGTTCATGCCAGACAAAAAATTATTTCATGTCACAGCCATCCCTATTTAGGTCTTGAAATAGATCGAAGATATTGCTGGGATATTCAAATAGGGAAAAAACTATGCAATAGACTAAGATCTTGTGCTTATCAGCTTTACGCCGTAAAAGATATCTTGTCATTTAAATACCGAAAAATGGTATATATTGCTCTAGCTGAGTCAGTTTTATCGTACGGTATATCGGCTTGGGGTAATGCGTCTTACTCGCAACTTAAAAATTTAATATCATTACAAAATAAAATTATAAAAATGATGAATGAAAGAGAAATCGTTGATGGGAGATGTGTCTCGGATTTGTATTTATTATTTGATGTTTTGCCAGTTATGGAAATCTTTGTTATAAGCTGTTATTAAAAGCATTACTTTGACAAAAAATATAAATTTCTTATTGACCACATGCCATTCAACTCGAGCCAAAAGTGCAGGAACTTACCAGCTACCGCCCTTTAACATAATAAATACGGGAAGAGATCGTTAAGCTACTCTGTACCTCTATATTTTAATAAGTTTCTTCCAGAAATTAAAGAATTAGATTCATTTAGAGATATAAAAATTAAATTAAAGACATATTGCTTCAAAACAATATTATAGTTGAGTGAGGAATTGTGGTTATGTGATTTTTGTATTTTATGTTTTTCAGGTACGTATTTATCAATTTTCTTCTATTCTGTTCATTCATAAATTTATTCATAATGTCAAACTTTATCACATTGTATTGTTTAGACTCACAGTCGGTAATTTCAATAAATCAAATTTCAATTATATTAGGTTAAGTGTTCACAAGTGAATAAATCCTTATCTTTAATAAAACATAGTTCCACAGATAAGTTGCATGCGCAGATTGTGGAAGGTCGAATGTATATAAAAAAAAAAAAAAAAAATTATTATTATTATTTATTATTTAATATTATTATTAATTATTATTATTATAACAGAACAGCCTACTGGTCATCTGCGCAATCTAGAAAAGATCTCAGCCATAAATCTGAATTAAAGTTTTATTTGCTCGATTGTTTATGTGCAGTCTACAACACCTAATCATTCATCTCAATTCCCAATTTGCTTTTATTTTTTATTTTTTATTGCAGTTGTTCAATTTACTATTTTTATTATGTATCCTGTTGGTTTGCTTTAAAATTTGATTACGAATGACAAGTCTGTTTGTTTTGTTTTTTTGGAGGAGTCTTGAAATATTTAGATACTTGGTTGCAAGTATGTAAATTTATTCATCTAATACTGTGTGCTTTTGTGTTACCTCAAATATAATATTTTTATATTCAATATTCAAGTTTTTTTTTTAAGTTTGTTTTGTTATACAGGACGGTGTTCCACTGAGTTTGTTCTATTTTTCTTTGTTATTGTTGTAAAACTTCGCACAACACCGTTTGTATGAAATGTACACATTGTTGTTGTTTAAACCACAGACAAGCCTTACTTTAAGGCTTTGTGGACCGAAGCATATAAAAAATGTACACATATGCAATTAATGAATAAATAAATAAAAAATAAAAAAAATATTTATTATTATTATTATTATTATTATTATTATAATTATTATTATTATTATTATTAAGCGTGGTGGCGGTCTGTTACTATTGTTAAATCTAGTATTGATTTTGTAGAAAGTAATTCGACATTTAATTTTTCTGAATGTATATCTGGTAATCTTACGGTCACAAATAGTAAAGAGGTATTTGCTATTCTAGCGATCTATAGACCACCTGACAATAATACCAAAGGTCAGTTTGTGAAGGAGGTGGAAGGTTTTGTATTGCAAAATGCTAATTATAGAAATGCAATAATTATAGGTGACGCAAACTTAGATACCCTCAATGACACGGACACACACGTACTTGCATACAAAAATGTTATGGCGGCTAACGGTTATATTGATTGTGTGAAAGGTGTGACTAGAGAAGAGTATCGAGGAAATGTTCTCTCGCAGTCGTGTATTGATCACATATTGTGAGGTGTGACTTTTCACCCATTCGCTCAATGATTTACACAACTAAAATTACCGACCATTATCTTATCGCAGCGGATTTGTATGCACCTGCGTCTGTTAGTCAGATCGAGGGTCCTTCACATAAAAAAAAATACGTTTTAATGAAACGAGTGCTAAGGCAAAAATTGGAATGTTGTGATTGGCCAGCTTAATGGAATTAGATGATTGTAATGATCTTTATGAAGCAGTTGTAAAAAACTTTAAAAAGTTGTTATAAGAGTGCTAGCTGTGCCGCCGGCGCAAAAAAGAAAGATGAAAAAAAATGTGGATGGACACATTGTCTATTAGTGAGCATTAAAGAGAGGGATACTCTATTTAGGAAGTGGAAAAATTGTAAGCACGCCGCTATCAAATCAATGTATAAGATTGAGTACAAATCTGCGCGTAACATGGTAACTAAACAGATAGGTTTGGCTAAATTAAATTTCTATAAAGACCAAATATATAATTCGAGAAATAATCTGAAAGAAACTTGGCAAACAATTAATGGAATCTGGGTAAAAAGAAAAAAACTTTCTGTAGATGAAGTAATTCATAACCATTTAGGGAAACAAAACAGTGGACAAGGTGATAGCTGATACTTTTGCGGAATCATTGTGAGAGAAGTGAAGGAGATTCAACACGAGTTGTGGCATTCGTACTAGCCGTTACGTTAAAAAAAACGTGGAATGCCAATCCTTTTTTATGCCCCCGTAAGTGAAACACGAATACAATCAATTATAGAGAATATGGATGATAATAAACAGCAGGCTGGGACGGTATCAGAGTTCAGGATTAAAATTTTTGAAATATGAGATTAGCCCAGTTTTAGCCAAACATAGTAAATTTATCGATTGAGTCAGGAACCGTCCCCTCAAACTTAAAGATATCAGTAGTTCGTCCTATCTATAAGAAGGGTGATCATATGTCATATTCCAATTATAGACCAATAGCCACTCCTCTCTGTTATAGAGAAAATCTTGGAGCGCTGTGTAGCCGACAATTTGTCTGCCTATCTGGAAAAAATTTAATATCATTGATAAATTGCAATATGGTTTCCAAAAAGGTAAATGCACTAGTGACTTGCTTGTAAAATTCTCAGACTTCGTTAATACTAAATTAAACGATAACATGCATGTAGTTGCCCTATTGTAGATTTTTCGAAAGCATTCGATACATTAAACCACAGTACATAGTGGATATGCTTGAAAAATGTTGGTATTAGAGGTCAAACCTTAAAATGGTTCACTAGTTTTTTAACAGATCGGAAACTCACAGTAAAAATAGGGGAATGCTTTAGTGAATATAGAGAGGTTGCGACTGGAGTACCGCAAGGCTCTATCTTGGGGCCAATTTTGTACCTGATTTATGTTAACAATATGATAAATGTGTAAAACACTGTACTGTGTTCATGTATGCTGACGATATGTTTTGTTATTTGCTCATAAGAACTTAAAAATGGCCGGAATCTACTTTGCAGCGGGATTTTACTCAATTATTAATGTGGACACGCACGATTATGATCTCGTTATTAATGCTGACAAAACCAAGATTCTACATATGTGCTCACTCTGAATCAGAAGAGGCATCAACCTCTTAAAATAATATTCCATTCTTATGAGTGTTTGCATGATATCGTAAATGGAAAAAAACTTGTGTACGGTGTAGTGTTGAAATTGAGTCTGTTGACAGCCATGTCTATTTAGGTATCTTAATTGATAGATTCATGTCGTGGAGGCCGCATATTATCTCCTTATGCAAGCGTTTAAGATCCTGTGCATTTCAATTATTCAAATTAAAGTTGGTACTTCCGTTTAAACTTTTAAGGTCAGTTTACACTGCGATCGCCGAATCAATCATCTCTTATGGCCTCTTGGCCTGGGGCTTTGCATCTTTAAGCCACGTAAATTTAATAACCAACCTTCAAAAACACAATGATTAGAACTATGACACATGCTTTTTAAAAAGAAATCCAAGATATAACAGCATACAAATGAAATATCACTTTTGCAAATGTACTGCCTGTATCATACCTATTTAAGTTTAGATTATTTTAAATTTTATTTCAATAGACATATGAAGCAACCGAAAATACGGGGATTACGCGGTCGAAATCAAGAGGGAAATTACTTTTTGCCTAAATTCAATAACAAATATGGAAAAAAAACGAAACAATTTTTATTTTGACACCTGCTATTTTCAACAGCCTACCTGGTTCATCTGCGCAATCTAGAAAAGATCTCAGCCATTAAATCTGAATTAAAGTTTTATTTGCTCGATTGTTTATGTGCAGTCTACAACACCTAATCATCATCTCAATACCCAATTTGCTTTTAATTTTTAATTTTTTTTTTGAGTTGTTCAAATTTACTATTTTCATAATGTATCTGTTTGTTTGCTTTAAGATTTGATTACGAATGACAAGTCTGTTTGTTTTTGGAGGAGTCTTTAAATATTTAGATAACTTGGTGCAAGTATGTAAATTTATTCATCTAATACTGTGTTGTTTTTGTGTACCTTAAGTATAAATTTTTATATTCAATATTCAAGTTTTTTTTTTTTTTTTAGTTTTGTTATACAGGACGGTTTCCACTGAGTTTGTTTTTTTTCTTTTGTTATTGTTGTAAAACTTCGCACAACACCGTAGTTGTATGAAATGTACACATTGTCGTGGTTTTAAACCACAGACAAGCCTTATTTTAAGGCTTTGTGGACCGAAGCATATAAAAAATGTACCATATGTTAATTAATGAATTAATAAAAAAAAAAAAAAAAAAAAAAAAAATATTATAATTATTATAATTATTATTATTAATTATTTTTATTATTATTTTATTATTATTATTATTATTATTTATTATTATTATTATTATTATTATTATGATTTTACTTACCAAAAAGTCTGTTTGACCAAAAGTTTCCGTCCTTTGTTTAGCCACAAAATTGAATGTCACCATCTTGATGGAAACTTTGCATACGTGTATCTAGGACAGAGAGAACGACACGTGATCTGAGAGCTTCATTTTTAATAGTGTTGATTTATTTATATTTTGTACCCGATTCCTTCTTAATGAAACAATAAAATGTTTTTATGTTTTATAATACAAAGGGCCAATAAAATATTAGCAAATCATTTGGGAAAAAGAGCTTTTGAGAAAAAAATTAATTCATTCGATTTAGTTACCCACTCAGTCATAATATAACATATTATTCACTCAACGATATAGCTGTTTTAGTGGGGGACATTAAAACCAAAGCGACCAAGACAACCCTGTAGTCCCCGCCCGGATGCAATCGAAAAATGACCCGATAACCAACCATCAAAGATCATGTTTTTAATAAAAGATGTTGTTGTTTTATTTTACACCCGAGGATTCAACGCCAGAATGTACAGGACCGTTTAGAACTACTTTGAATGATTATTTGCCTTCGTAGCAAGGACGGCTCCAAAGTTACCGTTTACAAATTTCTTATCCCCTGAACTGATGGACTAAAGGCTATTCCAGAGCACTCTCACCGATATTTTATTATATTTATATTATTATACGTTTATTGGATGAGCGTAGCGAGCGAAACGAAGATTCCATTCTACTACACTGGGAAAAAAAATCCGGAATGTTTTTTTTTTTCTTTTTTTTCTTCTTTTTTTCTTTTTGTTTTTTTGTCTGTTTGTCCGTACGATTCCGGCTAAATGAAAGATGAAATTTATGGAGGCCTTCGAAATCTCTTAACTTCGAACCGCCACGTTTTTGAGCGCAATCGGAAAATTATTCTCCATGAAAATCGCAATTTGACTGATTTTTTTTCGATTTTTAAAACAATTCTTTGACTTATAACACCTACATGCTTTATCCGATTTTAATGATTTTTGCATTGAAACCTTTATTTTATGAAAGATATTCTTGTGAAATTTGAGCGCAATTGAAAAAAATATTTGTCATAAAAATCGAAATTTTACGTGGTTTTTCATTTTTTAAACAATTCTTTGACGAATAACACCTACATGCTTTATCCGATTGTAATGATTTTTTCGCAGAACCTTAATTTATGAATTTATATATTAGCGTTAAATTGAGCGCAATCGAGAAATTATTTCTTAAAAAATCGCAATTTACGATTTTTTTACAATTACGATTAAATAAATTAAAAAATTTAAATTTAATTTTTATTTAATTTAATTTAATTTAATTTTAAAAAAAATTCAACTTAGTTATGATTTTTTCCACAGAACAACAGAAAATTCGCATAACACATGGCAGCTCAATGCACAATTACGCTCATCCAACAACGCGGCGGGACTTAAGCGTTTTCCTAATATTCTACATTGACTTAAAGATTATGGTGTGTAGTACCTTTTGAAAGAAAAAAGTTTGAAAACGTTTGGTCAAAATTCATTGAAATAAAGATTTTAATATAAGCCTTTTACAGGTGTCATAAATTAACATCAAGTAACTATAACACAAGTAATGAGATCCCACTTAAAAAGAAATATTGGACAGAAATTTTCCCAAAAAAAAAGCTCATCATAAAACGTGCTGGAAAAGCGTGCGCAAGCGGCTGGTTAAAAAAAAATTAAAAAATGGAAAAACAAGTTTTTTATAGTGTTGGATCCCCAACCACTACACACATATGGAATCGGGAAACTATAATGGCCAAACAAAAATACAAATTGCAATGATATAATCGAGCCAGTGAGTTGGGGGTGGAGTGGAATTTCTTCAACAATGAACACCCCCCCGACTGTTGAAGTCAGTGTTACCCCCCCCAAAATACAAAAATTTTAAAAAAAAAAAAAACGGCAGCCAAGCTCTCTTCCAAAGTCTTCGGTGTGAATGCTGTGAAATAAGAAGTTGAGCCAAGCATTTCATTCTTCCCCATAGTTTCGCATTGAAAAGAAGAAAAAGTTTTCTTTTCCCTGTTGGAGGGGCGCCAACCCAACCTTTTTTCGGGTAAAAAAAAGGTTAAAATTTTAAACTTAAAATCATAAAAAAAAATTACGGGCTTTGACTTTTTAGAGTCCCGTCCCAAAATCAATAGCCAAGAAATTTTAAAAGAAAATTTTTAAAAGTGGGACGTTTTTTTTTCAAGTTTTTTGCATGTCGTAGCGGTGATGGTAGGTGTAAATTAAAAAAAACGAAGAGCGAGCAAATCTTTTAAGCAACTCTTTTAGAAATTTAAAAGTTTGCATTTTGCTCCCTATGTTTTTTAACCCCTACGATATTTTGTTTCCGCAGAATGCTTTTAAAATCCCGTGGGTAGAGTGGTGGTTACGCCCTTTTTGCCAAATTTGAATACGGGGTTATGATTTTGACGGTTAATGCCCTTTTGGAAAATTTTCCAAATCGAATCGGACGTCATTTTGATTCCGCAGTTGGTATAGGATTTTGAATACCGGGGTAATGCCCTGGTGGTTATGCCTTTTGCCAAATTGAATACTGGGGGGGTTATGACTTATTGGGTGTAACTACCTGTGATGACGCCTTTTTGTTCCGCAGTTGGTATAGGATTTTTGGCTAAAGGAAAACATTTAAGAGAAGCTATTAGTTAATAGCCTGTGTGCGTCATGAGGAGGCGTGGTTTATCGAAGTATAATAAGTACAACAATTATCATTGCCAGAATTTTTCTTGGTAGCCGAGTGGGTAGGCGGGGGCTAGTTTTAAACCAAGGCGCCCGAGAGCTCATGGTTCGAGCCCGAGCAAAAAAACTGTCGACTTTTTTTTCCCTTTCAATATTTTAAAACAGAAAATAAAAAAACAAATTAAAAATAAATATCTGTGAAACCAAAAAGTACTAAAATGGTTACTAGAGCGCGTGGGGAAGCCGGCTAAGAAAATGAACGGGATTTTAAAAATTTAAAATGGGGGCCAAAAAAGGGGAAAAATAGGGGAAAAAAGGGAAAATGGGGAAAATAAAAGGGCCGAAGAAAATGGGGCCAAGGGGTTTTGGGAAATTTAAAAAAAAAAGGGGGGGAAAAAAGGCGGCGACCAAAATGGCCGGCTGAACAAAAAATGGCGGCCAAGATGCGGCAGACCCCAAAATGGGGGGCCTGGCGGCCAAGCTTGGCCGGAAAAAAAATGGCGGCGGAAAAAACAAAACGGGCAAATGGCGGGCCCCGGAAAAACAAAAGGGGCCAAACAAAAATGGGGGACGGCCAAGGAAAAAAGCGGCCCGGCAAATGGGACCGGAAACAAGATGGCCCCCGGCCCCGACATTTTGGCCCCCGGGGCCGATTTGTTTCCAATTTCCCATTTTTTCCCCCTTTTCTAATTTCCAAAATTCGACAAAAAAAAAAAATTTTAAAAATTTTTTTCTGTTCTGGGGCTTTTTTTTTTTCTTTCAAAAAAAAAATCTTTAACCTTAATGTCCGTGAAAAAAAATGGGGCCCCACTTTTTTGGCGAATCGGCCCAAATGGCACGGAAAAAATCGTAAAAACAAAAAAAACGAAAAATAGGGAATTCATGGTTATTTTCGAGTCCAAAAAACGGCAAAAATCAAAAATTCAGAGATTTAAAGGTCCTTTCCCCCCCCCTTTTATCAAAGATCGGTTGCCGGTTTTTTTAGAAGCAAACAAACAGAAAAAAAAAAAAAAAAAACCAAGCTAAAATTTTTTGGGGGGTCGGGAAAAAAATTTTAAGTCTTCGCTTCGTTCACAACTATTTTTCCATTTGGGGGGTTTTCGTGATTTTGGCGGTTTTTAAATTTTTACGGAGCCCGTGATTTCCCACCCGTTGCACGTCACGATGTTTCGAGTCATTGTTACAAAAACCCCCCTGCCGCACGAGTAATGTTCATCTGGGTGGCGACTCCCCAAAAATCGCGAAATTTGGACTGGCACTTCGATTTTCCCATTAAAAAAAACCCGAAATTACCCCAAAAACGGGGTTTTTTTTATTAATTTCGGGGGCAGTTTTTTAAAAACCCGACCCCATCCAAAATTTGGCACCGTCGTTTTGGTCTTTTTGTTCGATCCCTATAGATTTTCGACAAATATTGCTCGGACAAGTGCATTCCCGAAATCCCTTTTCTATAGGAGGGAGCGTCTGGAAAAGCCACCCTTAAAAACCCCTTTTCTGGAAGTTTTTTTAAAGGGGAAC
>JAMZAV010013336.1:0-16533 GCA_024449915.1 Sweltsa coloradensis | reverse complement strand
CGTTCTGGTTTTCACTCGTTTCTTTTCGAAAGGAGTAGGCTACTTGCCGGTACCGGGTTTCCCAACCGCCCTTCTATTCATACTTCATCCTCATCTATCACACTCATCGTCTTGAAAAGCCCGAGTGCATTAATATGAGACGTTATCAATATCAAATCAAATTAAATTGACTCGTTCTTTTCGGTGTATCCAATTCTTCCAATGCAGAAATTTCCGTGTTCAAACCCCGGTCTAGGCAATGTTTTTGTGATCCATCGCAGACGGGCATCAACGCATTCAACGGTGACCGTAGACGGCGACCATTGGTCCTAGCATCAAAGCATACAATAAATGTGTTTAATTCTCCCTTTAAAAAGGTATCTTCTAGTCTAACTGATTGAATAGATTATAAATATGAATTTATTTCATGTTATTATTTTTGTTCCTGATAAATGCCTCTGTGGCAACACTCCTAACTACCAACTGTACGAGTTGCCTTGTGCCCGGTTCCTATGGTCGTACGTTCAATCATGTCTACAACGTCGGCGTTGGGAACCGGTCATAAGTGCCAACTCCATATGTTCAGTGCATCTTTGTATCAACAAATACATTTCAAGATGGAACTTCCGTTTTTATACACAAACACAACACAACAACAATGCCCCAAACTCTCGAGAATATGTCTCGATGATAAATCTGTTCCTCTCTCTTGTTAGAAAGTCTTGATTAATGTTACCCATTCTGCAATTGAGTTTGTTTGCAATCACGACCACCGTTCTGTTCTGCTGCTTCGTGTTTTAGCCCAGCTGCGCCCTGGGATTATAGCCCTACTCGCGCATAGCTGTGTGTCTGTGTGTATTACCCTGCTAGTCATAATTCTTCCGACGGTGTTTGTAATTATTATAGGGGATGACGTGTTCTCACTTTCGTCGACAGTGTAAAACGGAAATGCGTAATTGATATGTATTTTTGTTTTCCTTAGCTGTGATTAATTATAGGCTGAAAATGTTAATAATTAAATTACCGTAGTGTTTACGCGCCTCTGAAATTCAAAGGTACACTATTCATTCTGTTATATCATTATTATCATTAATCATTATTATGATTGATCATCTTGATAAAAGTGTGACATGGAATGTTTCGTCGATACTTATTGTTGGTATTTGTGCCAGTTTTTGTTGTTTATTAATACATAAACATGTTTGTCTGAACATGTATTTTCACAATGGGCAATAGCAAATAAAAGCTTTCAAACATATCAGCCAAGAAAGGCACTATGGAAAAGAAACCTAGTGCATGCCTTGTCTTGGATTATGTGTTGCAAGTTTCTTTAAATTTATTATTGTTTTTTTTCTGAGGGTAACCCACAATTCGGGCTGAAACATGAAACCATAATAAAATAATTGAACGCTGCGAAATATCCCGATCATTAATTAATTTTAATGATAATTAAATATGTTAAATATGAAATACTATAATAATAATAATGTGTTGTGGTAGAATGTGCCGATCAAGTTAATATTGTATATTTGTGTTCATTGTAATAGTATTGTGACATATAATATTATGTATTGATATAGTTAAATATTGAAGTATTACTATGTTGTGTATATTAACCTGTACCGTCTAAGTGTGCCCCATTGTCATAATTCGTGTTCCATTGTGGTGTGGTGAATTGTCCCGACCAATAATTAATATTAATGATAATAAAATATAAGTTAATATTAAGTTAAGTCTAATACTTGTGTGTTATGTGTATTAACCTGTGCCGTCTAAGTCTGCCCCATTGTCATAATTCGTGTTCCGTTGTGTTGTGGTTGAAGGTGTCCCGTTCCCCCCGAGTCACAAGCTGACGACGGCCGAGGTGTTCGACCCGCGCAGTTCCAAACCTCGGCCCGATGTCCTCAAACAGCACTTCATCCTCGAGGGCAGGATAGACGAGGCGGCCGCGCTCAGGATAATCCAGGACGGGGCGACCCTGCTCAGGTCGGAGAAGACGATGATCGACATTGAAGCACCCGTTACAGGTAGGACGACACTCTCCGCTCCTCCGCATGCATCGCCTTCTTTCAGTGGCGTAGGAACTATTTCTTTAGTGGGGGGGGGGGGGTCACACTAAAGTTGACTACGAGGTTGGGTGGGCAAACCGGGGTCTGGGGCAAGCCCCAGCCGCCGGAGGCTTTTTCGCCGTAGGCGAGATTTTTTTTTAAAGGTGCCCTTGATAGGTGGCCTGAAACACGTTTTCAGGCGAATTTTAATTGTGAATAAGGGTTACATTTTGAAGCTAATATTGCATTGAAGATTGATTACCTGACTGAAATCGGTCGACAGTCTGCTTGGGAGTGAAAACACTGCACACAAAAATATATAATGAATATTAGTCTTAAATCAGATGGCTAGTCTAGTCTCCCAAATCACGTCTCTTACTGAATCTTTCTAAAAAAAATTAACAAAAACCTTCCTTTTTGTTTGCAAGCCCGACTGTAGTAAAAATCCTAAAAATCACCCAACAAGCTATAAGTTAGCAAATGACACCCATACCTGGCTTGACCCCCCACGGGGGGTCAAGCCAACAAGTGGGGGGGGGAGTTTCCCCCCATCCCCCCTGTTCCTACGCCCCTGCCTTCTTTGGGATCTTACCCCGTCTAAATTTGACCCAGAGTATGGCTCTGCCAATCGTAAAAAAAAAATGCGAGAAAAGAGGAAATGTCCATCTCGCAATCATCAAACATGTGGGGAAGTATTTTACTCGCCGAAACTAGAGGCGAGCTCTGGCCTGCGACGAGAGAAAGTCCTCCCCTTACCCGTGACTAGTTCTCGCCAGCAAGGTCCCCACATCCCCTATGCTCGAGTGGCGGATTAAATTATCTAACGGTTTACGCGCCCTTAAATCCAACTCTAGATCTTTCAAGTTCCATTCAGTGTTTGGCAAGTTCCACAATATAAGGAACTTTAAAAATTAAGACCCCCGGGGACCAAGCGAAATTATTATATATGTAATTTTTTATATTAGCTTTATTAGCTTCTAATACCAACTTGTGTCAACTATAAAACGCGTACTGGAAACCCTCATTATTAATACAATTCAATATATAAAGTTTTACACACTACGAAAGTTTAATCTTTAAAACAAATTATTGAAACAATTTACCATTACAAATTTTACAGTAGGGTTTACAAAGTCCTTTCAAGGAGACGTATATTGTGTCTCTCTCGACAATTCCAAGCATGAAAAAGCAATTTTACCCCTCAGAAGTCGTGTTTTGCGCTGTGTAGGCGCCACCAACATATCTCAATTGAAACTATTTCCAACTTTATACGATCCTTCGGTATTCTTCTTCCCTCTCAAAGAAGACCAAAGACAAAAAGATATTCCACTCGACGCTCGTACATTGTATTCCGCGACGCTTTGCTTGTTGACTTCTCTTTGTCCCACGTCTGTGCGAAGTGTTCTCGAAGAATCTCGCCGATCGCGTGGCCTCTCTCGCGTCTTACGAGAAGTGTGTACAGTGAGTGAGTAGTGAGCTCAGCTGGGAAGTATTGGAAAACTATTTGCGTGGCCGGTTATAACGTAGCTTGTTGACGAGCAGCGTTTTACTCGAGCGTAAACACGTAACCACACGTATAGTTCATTTCACATGGAGTATCAGTTTCTGCATTCCAACTCGTGAGCCCAAATTGAATTTGTTTATATTTTATTGAAACTCTTTCGTGTACAGATATGTACAAATATTACCAGCATATTTATTTATAAATATAAGCTTTTGTAATTGAATACGATAGACGTTAAATAAATAAATACGATCATGTAATGGTGAAAAAAATATTTTTATCTCTATAATTTAATTTTCCAGTAATGAGCTAATGACCAACTTTTCCGACTGGCTGAACAAAATTGTGTTCACTGTTGTTTTAATACTAGTAAGTTTGAAACATCTATATAGGAAAGAAAAACGTCGATTAAAAATTGTTTTACAGTTCATTTGTACTGGTTTTGTGTTTTGGAAGGTCTATTTGCATTGAACTTTGATGATACTCGTTGAGTTTAAACCCAGCTTTGGGTTTGAGGGCTCTTGGGAAGGTACTGACGACGTCCCTGTTCTTTGATGGTCGCTACCATGGCTACTATCTCGAGCCCCTCACGGCGCTACCATGGCTACCGCCGCCTCCATCTCAACCACAAGCTATGCTATTATATAAAGCCATACTTGGGATTGGGAAAGGAACTTTTTAAATAAACGAGTTCCGTTTTCCCGGAACTGGCCCGGGATAGAATTTAACCCAGCCCCGCTCCTTACCGTAAACGATGTATATACGCTGTTGGCCTAACGGGAATAAATCAATTACCCCAACGCCAACAACGCCCCGCTCCGAACCGTAAACGATGCATATACGCTGTTGGCCTAACGGGAATAAATTAATTACCCTAAGGCCAACAAACCTTCTTTGTATTTTCCATAATGAAATGCAGGGTGTTGGCCAAAGGGGAATAAATCAATTCCCCTTAGGCCATCAACGCTTCCTGTAACATGGTCTTTATCGACAGGTAGAAATGATGGCATAGGGGGAAAAAAAAAGGTTGATGGCCTTACGGGAAGCGGCACTGTGGGAAGACACCGCTCTGGAGATCGTAAAAGTCCATCTTGCAAACATCAGCTAATAAGGAGGGGAGTACATAACTTCCCGAAACTAAAGACGAGCTCTGGTGGTCGTCGTCGGGGACCTCCCCCTTCCCTTGGCGAGCTCCCCGATGATGACCATGACAACACGAACGATGACAAAGACAATGACGACCACGACGTGAGAACCCCCCTTTCTTCCCTCTACCCGTGGCTGGTTCTGACCTTCCCACGTCCCCTGGGCTAGAGTAGCGCATAATGACCTAACGGTTGACGCGCCCTCAATCCAAATTACCCTATAAAAATGTTCCTTTCCAAAATGAACTTCCCTAAGTATGATTATCCGCATCTCAGTCCCTCGTGGTTTGGCCCGTGAATAGGGGAGTTTCACTCCCTGAAACTAATGGCGAGCTCTGGGTCGTCGTCGGGGAACCCTTTCCTTTTGACTACTTCCCCGACGGCGACGACAATGACAACACGGACGGATGATGACACAAGACGGAGACGACCATGACGTGGGGGAACCCCTGCCCTCCCCATACGCTTGTGACTGGTTCTGACCAGCACAGGCCTGTCCACCCCTTGTCCCCCCGCGTCGCCCCTTACGTTCCTCCCCTTGGAAAGAAGAAAACATGGTGGTAATCCACAATATGGAAAAAGAAAATTTGGAAGATTCCAATACACTTGACATGGGCACTGATAACTCTACTGTTGAGTGCCCTAAAACAACAATAACTAACTAAACTAGCCCCCGATCTTCATCACAAAGCCGGCTTATAAATGCCCCGACTTGGCCTCCTAGTTTCTGGCCGTGCACACAAGTTGTTCAGCCTAGACTCCTCCCTTGTCTCGGCTGGATTAAGTTGACTCGGGTGAAACCAGCAATTCACTGCGTAGCCGTTCCTTATCAAGGCTTCACGGCTCATTCGCTAGGGGCTAGTTTGTGTTCAGTGTTAGAATTAAAACTAAATTACCGCAGTTCTTTTTTCGTCCCATCATTGCATCATTATTGAAAAAAGGCATTTAATAGTAGAAAAATAGCCTTTTATTAGAAGTTTAAAAAAATAAGATTTCTAGTACTAAAAAACAGTGCAAGAGTTCATTAATTAAGATTATTTTTAAATAATCATCATATTTTTATACAAATTGTAAATTAGTTTTGTAGTTTTTGCTTATTTTAGATATTCACCAGCGTGAAGTATTAGCATCTACACTACGTAGCCCTACCTTATACGTTTTTGTTTTGTTGTTCTGTTAGCACTGTTGTGGTGTGATAAAATAGTGGTAATGACGGTAATTCCGTGTCAGTTAGCGCGAAAAAAACAAAACTTTGGTAGCTTCATGACAGCATGGACGAATTATGGTAATATGAAGTTCATGTCAAACCTTGTAGAATTGACAAGCTTCATGTTTATCCTAAGTCCTTCGCCCGCTAATGTTAGTATCATCCATCACCCTTTTCTCGCAACTAAAAAAAAACATAAAAAATAGTCCAAGTATGTGACATTTCTGTTTTGTGGGGGTATGAAAAAACAAAGATATTATTAAACGAGGGAGCGGAGCGACTGAGTGTCCATTCAACTCAAACGGCGCTTATTCTGTGAGTATGTGTGTCTGTCTGTACGTCGAAAATTAGCTGAACTGCTGAACAGATTGCGCTTAAATTTTATTTAAACAGACATCCGGTGCGAGTTAACTGAGAACTGTTAACAAAATCAGCTAGATCCATTGCGATTTAAACCTACAATCAATACAATTTTTTTTTTTTTAATTTCGATAGCATTCGTTTAGATTTTTCATATGTAAAAAAGGCCACAGCTTGCAATATACTAGGGAAACGCCAAAGTCGTTGTTAAACGAGTGAGTGAGCCATGTGTTGAGTAGCCGGTATCATTCCCCATACTGGGCTTGATCCAGCCTTAGGTATAGGGGAGGAAAGGGGATGTTCCCGGATACTCAACACTCGTCTTACTCACTCGTTTAAAAACGACTTGGGCGTTTCCCTAGTAATGCCAACCGAATTGTACTAGGCCTAAGTTTTTTTTATCAGATTTTAATTATGATCGAAAAGGGAAATAATTATGCATTTTTCTTCAGCCCTGAGAATTCCTTCAGAAACCCCCTATCAGTATAGGGTTGATTCTCACCGGCTAGCTCGCATCGGGATTATTGTAAATGTGCTCTGCTAACGGTTTGACAAGGAGCAGGGTGTGTCTGTTTACCTAGCTAATGTTGCTAAGTGTTTGGCGGATTCAGTTGACGTCAACATTTCGGCGATCCAAGACGTATTGAGTGTAAGGTCAAGACGCAACACCCACACCGCACTAATGGATATTAGTCAAAATAACCGACAAAACGACAGGCTACCTTCAAGGGCAGTGGCGGATCTAGGACATAATCATGGGGGGGGGGGCGATTTGCGTGTGCATGCACAGTCGTGGGAAAGGGACTAAGCGCTCCTCCCCATTAATTGCGCCGCAGGCGAAAATTTTGAAAATCAGGTTTTTAAGTGCATTTGGTGCGTTTTAGAAAAAAAGTGGTGGGCGGAATGCAATACGGAAACAATGTAGTTTGTGTGCACCAATTTGTTTTGTCGTCATGTCGAGCTTACAATTTACAGCATTGGCCTAAATTGCAACATTATTATAAACGTTTGATTTTATTTCAATTCATCATTTTATTTATTTTTAAACGTCTATCCTATTTAGTTAAAAAACGATTCACATAGGAGGACAACTTAATAAATCGAAGTACACTGATGCAGACACATTTCAGAGGCAAACTGATTATTTCTGACAACATAAAGGAAAGTTGATTTTTATTGGGAGTTTTAAATAAATAGCGCCGCAGGCGAAAATTTTGAAAATCAGGTTTTTAGAGTGCATTTGGTGCGTGACATTTTATTTTAAAGAATCATGGGGGGGAGCGATCGCCCCACCGCCCCCCCCCTGTATCCGCCACTGTTGAAGGGCGTGTGCGCAATGTTATAACTTTGTTTTACCCGCAATTTGATTGAAAAAATACCTAAAAATATGTATACCTTTTCGGGTTTAATTTATTTTATTATTTATTTAACTATTTATCCAGTTAGGAAAATGATTTACGAATTAGGACAGTTCAATAAAACTAATTACATTATAAATTAACGTGAACAAAATAATGAACTATCTATTATATTATTACATGCTAGGGGTATATATGATAATATTGTCCAAGGCTATATTATAGTCTTTCAGACGGTTACGAGAACTACATGGTAATACACCTGTACGAATGTATTCTATATATTAATCCGTAAAAATATGTTTTCGAATTAACACTTGTGTTGCATAAAATTAAAATGTACACAATTTACGACATTTCGATGATTAAATCACTAATTGACTATACGTGTCTTAGATGTTATCGAAATGTCGTAAGTGGTGTTCATTCCATTTATTTTAAGAAAAGTGTTTAGTCCAAACATATTTTCGGTAATTACCCACACACCATTACCACTATCAATATTCATAAAATCCGTCTTTTAACATGTAAATCGTGTGTTGGCCTATATTAAACGCTCTAGTAAGAAGATATCATCTAATTTCCACTACATCAAGATTTGTTTGTTAGATTTTCAGTGATTGTGCTCCTGACAAATTAACCGTTGTAATGATTACTTTAAAAGGATTTATTACATTCGATCCAGTCCCTTAAAATGTGATTTATTCATTTTGTGTAAGGTTTGGTTTTGGGGCTTCACTATTGGTTATAGAATTTAGGGGTGACGAATACGTATAGGTCGACAAATCTTATTCTTACATTGCTTTGCTACGATGAGAAAGACATGTCACCAATAATTCATGTCACGAATGATTTCACATGATATTACCTTTCCCGTATAATATCGTTTCTTTCAGCAAAGCCATGTTATATCCTGTATTCATGATTACAATGAGGAATTATTTATATTATTGAAGGAAATACCTGGTATCCAATATATGTGGCTCGTTGGTCTTGTGTGGCTCTTTGGTCTTGTTGTTAGCGTATCTGCTTCCAATGCAGAAGGTCCAGGGTTCGATTCCCGCTAAAGTCAGAAGTTTTTTAACTTCTGATTTGGACTTAAGTCCATCAGTTCTTGTCTTAGGAGTTTGTAAACGGTGATTTTGGAGCCGTCCTAGCAACGAAGCACATAATAAATTTCAGAGTTGTTCTGAATCGGCCTTGTTGATTCTGGCGTTGATTCGCGGGTGTTCGCACTGTCCATACCACTGTTTGCTATATTTCCTATTAAAAATATCGATCTTTGGTTGGTTATGGTTATGGTTATCGCTCACTCGTCGATTGCGTCGGGGCCTGCAGGGTTGGTTTGGGTCGCTTTGATTTAAAGTCCCCCACTGAAAATCAGTTATATAACTGAGGGGCAGACTCTAAATAAAATTTATATTTATATTCCTTCCGAAAATATTCAGAACGTGTATCAGAGTAAAACATGTTATACATTTCCACGGTTGAAAGTGAACAGAAGTGAAATCCAAACCTTATTACATTTGAATGGAAGTGTGATATTGTGTGAAAATTCCATGATCTAGGAGCATCTCTGTATACATGATACAAAATACGTTCTCAATAAATACATTCTTAATATCCTTGCAAACTAACATCCATACTGTTATTTTAAGTGAGAAAAAGAAAAACATATAGGTACTTGAATTTACTATCTATCTTATTGATGTTTACGTGTCCCATGACCGGACAGATCGGCCAATGTAGGGTTAGGGACTTCCCCAATATACATTGTATTAGTAAGATTAAGTTAGTGAATCGTATTGAACAGTTAAAAATGAGAGAATAACAAGAACCAACAGCCATTGAGTTATAAAGTCCGATTTCATAGTCGACCCTTTGGCCATGAGCGTCACTAGAGTATGGTCATTTGGGGGGGGGGGGGGGGGGGCGCAAATTAAGCATAGGCAAATTCAACAATTCGCAAGGGGGGCTTTAGTGTTAGTGGCGTATCCAGGAATTCATTAAAAGGGGGGGGGGGGGGCTTCAGCCACAATTTATTGTATAGATGTGTGTCCGGGGGCTTGCTCCCCGAAAATTCTCCTTCAGGGTCATTTTGGGAAAATCTTGCGTTTTAAATCATCACAATAACCAACTTTCTATTACTAAAAATCCTATTTTATAATCTAAAAATGTTCTCATTTGAGTTATTTTGGCGAAAATCCGTGCCTTTTAAAGGTGACCAGCTGTGAGTTGTTAACTGGGAAAATAGGAAAACGAGGAAATTATTGGGGGAACCCCCTAGTGACCCCACTGCTGTTGGCCAAAAACGGTATACATCGACCTTGCAATTTGAGACTGGGAGAGCGCACCCATTTGGAGTCAAAAGGGACCCAAGAACCGTATGGGAAGCATATGGAGCCCTAGGGGTCTATGAATAAGCTACGACTTTTTCGAGACACCCTTTGGGAGCCCAAAGGGCGCGGGGTGAGGCGTAGGGCGACTATGAATTTGTGCCTAACGGTGGAAAGTAATTGCCAGTACTGTACTCGACACAAAGAGTGTGTACACGCTCGTCCCCGGTGCTGTACCTAGTCCTCAGTCTTGTCCGCGTCCGTAAAGTCCGTTTTGACGGGTGGAATATCGAGTTTCTCTCCCCCGTCAACCTGGTCTCCCGGTCTGAGGCGCAGGGAGAGTATAGACCCCGGCCTCGCCAGAACGTGACTTCAGACTGGAACACATGGAAAAGTCAGGGAAACTGTTAAGATTTCATAAATTTCCCCTCAAAACCTTCCAAAAAAATCACCAAAACTTATCCCTAATCATATGTTTTTTTTGTTTTATCATGAGTGGTGATATGGCGATGAAGGACGATTACAAAAAAGCCTAATCGCGCCCTAATCGTATGTGCCACCGCGGACGGCCACCATTGACCAACCACATCTAAAGTATTCAACATTTTTAGGGGCAAGCCCCCAAACCCCTATAATATTGTACCATCATTGCCAATTACATTTTGGCTTCTCTATTTTCCCAGACACTTAAATTTTGCAGTCTTAAAAATATGTTTTGTTTTTCATTCTGGAGAACTGACTAAAGTCGGTGTCAAGGGAAGGTTGCGCCGAGGCAGGTAAACTTCTCCGCCGCGCTCTTCCCCCACCATGCGGCTCGGCTACTCGACAGGAGTGAGCGACTATTAACATTCCACAGAGATGGCCCGTCAAGATAACGGTAATTGGCTACATAAGAAATCTAAAAACTCGCATTTTTGTTGTTTTGTAACTTTTATTGAATTATTTGGATTATTGAAAAAAACTAACATACCCTCGTTTTTGAATCACAAAAAAACACCAGAAATTAAGCTATGTAAACACATGAAGTTTTTAGCTTTGGTGATAAGATTATGTAATAATTTATGTCGAAAAAATGAGTGAGTGAGTGAGTGAGTGGCAGAGTTGTGTTAAATGTTTGATAACAATGACGGTGGCGATGAAGTGTTATTCAATGTAATATAACGTAATAAAACACTGATGGTGAATTAAAATGCATCCAACAATTTTTGGATGAGCGAAGCGAAGATTCCATTTCACTACACTGGAGAAAAAAATCCGGAATGTTTTTTTTTTTTTCTTTCTTTCTGTATTTTTGTGTGTCTGTTAACACGATTCCGGCTAAACCGATACTCCGATTGCGATGAAATTTCATAGAAGCCTTCGAAATCTCTGAACTTAGAACTGCCACGTTTTTGAGCGCAATCGGGAAATTTTATCTCATAAAAAACACAATTTTACGATTTTTTTCGATTTTCAAAAACTTTCTTCGACTCATAACACCTACATGCTTTATCCGATTGTAATGATTTTTTCACAGAACCTTAATTTCATGAATTAAGATATTCGTGCGAAATTTGAGCGAAATCGAAAAATTATTTCTCATGAAAATCGAAATTTTACGTTTTTTTTTTAAAACAATTCTTTTACTTATTACACCTACATGCTTTATCCAATTGTAATTATTTTTTCACAGAATCCTAATTTTATGAAATAATATATTCGTGTTAAATTTGAGCGCAATCGAATATTTATTTCTTATGAAAATTGCAATTTTACGTTTTTTTTTCTTTTTTAAAAATTGCGATTAATTAAAAAATTTAAGTTATTTTTTTATTTAATTTAGTTTGATTAAAAAAAATCTTCGACTAAGTAATGATTTTTTCACAGAGCAACAGAAAATCCGCGTAACACATGACAGCTCAATGCACCAATTACGCTCATCCAACAACGCGGCGGGACTTAAGCGTTTTCCTAGTGTAAATAATTAAGGCAATAATACCATAAGCAACATGCCTTGTCAGTAAATGAAATCGTAGACTAGCAAAGATTCACATTAACCACATGGCCATTGTTAAACATCTGCAAATTCAACCATTATTAAAATGTACACCGTTAATTACGCCAAATACTTGAAAATAAATAAAAACTTGAGATAACTTATGGAAAAAAACATTTGCAAACAACTATCGATCATCTTATAATAATACTCTACAGGACTTTCACAGATCTATATTTATCAATTTAATTCATTAATAAAATAATAATACATTTATTAGTAATTAATACAATAATTATAATTGGATGAGCGAAGCAAAGTCTTCAATTTCACTTTCGTTTTTTTTCACTTCTGTTACCCCAAGAAAAATAGCTCGAGTCTTTTGTTTTTTGTTAGTTTTTTTGTTTGTCTGTTCGCTCTCTCCCGGACAAACGGCATATGCGATCGGGTACGGCTACAACGTTCATATTTTATATTAACATAAAGATTATGGTGATGTATAGTGCCTTTTGACAGAAAAAGTTTAAAAAGTTGGTCAAAATTCATAGAAATAAAGGTTTTATGTAAGCCTTTTACAGGTGTATAATTAACAAGTAAAATCAAGTTACCATAGAAAAAGTAATGAAATCCCACTTAAAAACGAAATCATTGGACAGAAATATTTTTTGAAAAAAGTTCATCCATCAACGCGACTGGAAAAAGCGTTCGCGAAGCGGCCTAATAATAATAATAATAATAATAATAATAATAATAATAATAATAATAATAATAATAATAATAATAATAATAATAATAATAATAATAATAATAGTAATAATGAATATAAGGTTTTTAAGCATAAGCCCGCTTTGAGGACAATATTATAGTGAATGATAGCAATTGTCATAAAAGTATGCCCCGACTGGGGATCGAATTAGCTCAATTAGCTCAATTATTAAAAAAATAGCTCAAAAAAAGGTAGCTCAATTGGTAAGCTGTTGTTGTTGTATGCATTTCAACATGTTCTTTCTTCCGCAGGCACGACCTTGGAATGAATAACATGGACAAGTTAATTTCTGGGTGATTTTTGTGGTTCAAAAACGAGTGTATGTTAGTTTTTCTTCAAATTCCAAATAATTCGATAAATTGTTGTATGCATTTTAATTCACCATCAGTGTTTTATTACGTTATATTACATTGAATATACTTCATCGTCGCCGTCATTGTTATCAAACATTTAACACAACTCTGCCACTCACTCACTCACTCATACACTCACTCACTCACTATTTATTACATAATCTTATCACCAAAGCTAAAAACTTCATGTGTTTACATAGCTTAATTTCTGGTGGTTTTTTGTGATTCAAAAACGAGTGTATGTTAGTTTTTCTTCAATAATCCAAATAATTCGATAAACGTTACAAAACAACAAAAATGCGAGTTTTTAGATTTCTTATGTAGCCAATTACCGTTATCTTGACGGGCCATCTCTGTGGAATGTTAATAGTCGCTCACTCCTGTCGAGTAGCCGAGCCGCATGGTGGGGGAAGAGCGCGGCGGAGAAGTTTACCTGCCTCGGCGCAACCTTCCCTTGACACCGACTTTAGTCGTGGAATCAGGTAACCTAAAATAAATGACACCCTGAATCTTTATCAACTACTTTTTTAGCCTTTTTTGAGCCTGGCACAATATTGTAGGGGTTCGGGGGCTTGCCCCTAAAAATGTTGAATACTTTAGATGTGGTTGGTCAATGGTGGCCGTTCGTGGCGGCACATACGATTAGGGCGCCTTTTCTGTGAACAAATTAGTAAGGCCTAATACAAACATATTATTTCATATTTTAGATTTTGGAATCTTGTTATCGCATGTTAGGATAATTTGTCTGGACACTTTATATTTATTATTTTGTGTTAGTTACGTCAAAATATATATAATTCATTTACTGGAATCTTTTCACATCTGATTGTTTCTCGACAACGGAATTCAATACAAAACAACAACGCTTCTAAAATCTCTAGTTCAATGTTTTATCACAAATTTATCAATCGTATTATAAAGTTTTATTAAACTTTTTGCTGATTGTATATTCTGAATCCCATATTAATTTAAACGTTAATGTTAGGTACCTATACTTAATGCATACACATACACATTATGTAAGGAATGTCTTACGAAATATGCTCTTTGTACGTTTTTTCATCCTTGCTGGCAATGTAGAATGTCCAATATTTCCCTCGTAAAGTTTATTGTTATGATATGGAATGGTGGAATATATAACCCTTTAATGCTAGAAAATTTGTTGTATTACTTTTAAAACTGCATTCTGAAAGAGAACGTCAGCGTACTACGGTACTTCGTTTTTAAGCTGAAGATAAATCGAAGAACGAACGGTTGAGATATAAATAAATTCATTCATGAAACGCGTCGTCTAAGGGTCAAAGTTTGACATTTTATTTCCCGCGGTATTTTATTGTGTAACGAACTACGGCGTCATTATTACTCATTAGTGTATAATCATTAATAATTGACGTCATAGATCGTTGCATAATTAACGATGCGATTGTGATTTATGTCATAGGTCTTAAACATGAAAAAAGTCAAACTTTGACCTTTTAGTGTAATGGAACTACGAGTTTTTGAAATTGGCAAATATTTTAAGAAGCTTTGTTGGTTAGATCTGTACCTTTTCTCAATACTCAAAAGTCAAACCACAGATAATGTATTTTAGTTATCTGTTATCAAACGAATAGTGATAGTATAGAAAATTGCAATAATCTTTATGGTTCCGTTTTATTTTGTACCCTGTTTTTCAATGTGGCAAATGTGCATGAACAATTCGTACAAATTCACGTTAGCACAACAATTCTGTAAAATTTGAAAATGTATAAAGGGTTCCCTGAAAATGTCATTGAAATTCGATATTGCTTTTGTCAGATTCAGAGCTTTAGAGCTTTTTCTAAGGGGTAATCAATTTTGAACTTTTAGCTGCTCTCAGCCAAAAACTATGTTTGCCTTTTAAATTCTAGTCGTTATTAATATTTTCTTTGAAGGAACTACTTTCTTGGTTAAAATCGAACCATATACCTTCAATAAGATTTCGGTAAATTTACACTACGCAATTTGAGTAAATCAAATATGTCTTGTTTGTTTTTAAGGGACCACAGTAAAGGGTGTCTACACTGCAAAAAATCTATGTTATTTCACTTAACGTGCGTTTGTCGTTCTTTTTATATTTTTACAGCGTGAATAACACAGAACAGCCAGCCTAAAATAACGCACAAGACGAATTTATTACATTTATTTAAATAGTTATGCTTGTTCCTTGACTTAAATGATATACTTTTTTCATTTATCATTTTTCATTTTGTATTTTTTAAATACTTATTTATTTATTTATCTCTAACAACAGGTATCAAAACCCACAAGTGTTAGGTATAACTAAAACTAAACAATTCAAAAGTATACTATTCAAAACAACACAAAATACGTTACACATACAAATGATTAAATACCTATATGAACAAGTACGATAAAATTAAATTAAAATGTTACAACAAAATACAAACAAGAAAAAATTGAATAACAAAAGAATATATTAAAAAAACGGCTTAAAGCCAAAGATGAATGAAGGGGGAAAAAATGAGGTTATAAAATACAAAACTAGTGAAAAGTTGATTAGTTGACAAGAGTGATGAGTCATGTTGGTAAACTGGCATAAACAGCTGCTTTAAATAATTGAAGTTCATGTGGTTGATGTCAATTTCTGGATTAATGGCTAATAATTTGTTGTAGGTGTCTTGTATTCGGTTAATGGGGGAAAATTTAAAAACATCAATACGAGCACATGGAATTTTGAAGGGTATGTAATTTCTTGTAAATCTTGAAGGGATATGAAAGTTTATATCTTGAATTAGGTCCGTGTCGATTAAGTTATGGATAAGTTTGTAAAGGAAAATTATGTCGGTTGCACTACGACAACTTTCTAGTGTAGGAATTGATTGTTGTTGACAAAGTGTAGCGATAATGTGATCGGTGAAAATTTAAATTATTTTATAACAAAGAAAACTTACAAATTTGTATTGAATACGTTCAACTTGCTTAATTTGGTAACCTAAGGTTAATTCATCATTTGGTCCATAATTTACCATTTATTTAAAAAGCGTTTACATATAATTTCGTAAAAATTACGCTCATAGGCCTACCTGCGTAAGGTAATGGCATTATAAATAATGTTTGTTTGGTCAGTTCAACAGCATCAGTTTTTCGATGCTTTATTGTTGCATCCATTCAGTTCTATAATGTAACTACAATTCGGAAGTTAAATAGTTACCGTCTCGGTGGTCTAGCTGGCTAAGGCGCCTGCCCGGAATGTGGGAGACTCGGGTTCGTACCCCGATCGGGATGGATTTTGTAATTTCTGAATTGTATTAAATATTACATAACTCGCAAGTCCTAGACAATTCTCTCAAGAGAATTAAAAAAAAAAAACTGTATAAATAAAAGTGTGGTGTGAGTTCTAGCTAAAATGCGGTCAGACTGCGTGGCGGCGATGTTATATTTAAACAATCTATCCAACATGTAGTTTCAGTATCCTTCATAACGCCACTATTAATACCCCCAGTAAGCGGTGTATGATTTC
>JAMZAV010013334.1:0-15476 GCA_024449915.1 Sweltsa coloradensis | reverse complement strand
AAACCAGTTATGGATTAAATACCTCAGTTACTTTAAAAATAAAAACTGGGGCCTACCCCCGGCATTGCAGCTCATGACAAGAAACCATCGCATGGATTCCAAGGTCCTGGGTTCGAAGTCTAACGTAGGCGTAAATACGTCGTGTGATAGATCAGCCTCCATTCGGCAAGCATTCGATGCGCGTACTAGGTGTTGCCCTCCAGCCCCATTGATAGATCAGCCTCCATTCGGCAAGCATTCGGATGCGCGTACTAGGTGTTGCCCTCCAGCCCCATTGATAGATCAGCCTCCATTCGGCAAGCATTCGATGCGCGTACTAGGTGTTGCCCTCCAGCCCCATCTCCCATTCCTTATTTTTTACTTTTATCCTTATCTTTGTTATCCTATCTCCTTCTTCCCGAACTTCTATCACTTCTTCCTTCCATTTTGAGCTTACTATTATCCCCACTCCATTTCTTCGTGCTTCTTTATTTCCATTCCACCATAACCTGTACCCACCGTTCAACTCTAACTTTCCTTCATCCTTCCACTTCACTTCGCTCAACCCCAAGATGTCAATCCGTCTTTCCACCATAACATCGACCACCTCATTCACCTTCCCCGAGAGGGTGTTGAGGTTGATGGTGCCTATTCTAATTACATTTCTTTCTTCACTGTTATCTTCCAGCAATTCACTGCTCACTACTTCCCTGATCGCCTGGGGGCAGCGTGTCGCTTGCTGCGGGGGACGCCCTAGCCGTATTCCATTCAAATTAGGTTGTTTTCCCATGATTGTTGTTTGGCAGGTTGTTTAAGAGACACTGGTCAGCCAATACCCCTAACGTATCCCTCAACAGTAACCCACCCTCTCTGGGGCTATGGGTGCAGCCGTTGACCGTTTTATTGGTTCTTCCGCCTCCACCCTTTATCCTCCCCCTGCTGCGAGGACGACACTCTAGGTAGGCCAGTCCTATGTGTAGCACTAAGGCATTGCCCTATCCTAGCTTTCCCATGTGGGGTTTTTTGTCGAGGTGTTGCTCCTCTAGATCCGCTGTGTTTTGCATAGCTCAGTACCACCTCGGGAAGGTTGTGGCTCTTCACTATGCACAAGACAGTCTTGGGTATGTAGAGGCTGTGGACGCTTTTGTCCTGTTTTGCGCATATCATACCCCTGGGATGTGCGGGGACCAGTGTCCAGGCATTCCTGGTGAAATGTTCTACCATAGAGATACCATACTGTTAGTACCTAGAGTCCCTACTCCCATCCGCCGAGCATGGGCCGCCATCGGCAATTTGAACGAGCAAAGATGTCTTCTGAGTGTGGCATGGCAGCGCGGAATTCAAACTGGCGGTTATAGTTTTTACGTAATGAACAGTATATTTTTTGGCTTGGATACTGATCTATTTAATGTCGAATCATATAATTTTTTAATAAAAGATTGTAATGTGTTTTTTATTGTCATTGCGGGCACTGTAGCAAAGATTACACTATGTAACAAAAAACTTCCCTCCCCCCAAGATCATAAAAATAGTAAATTTGAAATACTATAATGATAATTAAAAAAACTCGCTAAAGAAATTAAAATAATAACTTAACATATTAAAAAACTATGTCAGATATAAATAATTAAAAAAACATTTTATGTAGATCAATCTAAAAAATTACAAAATCCATCATAGCGGGGTCATGGTACAAGGATATCTCTGTGTGGCTAGGTATGGACACTGCGCATCTCCGCCGCGAGTGTGAGTCAGCCCGATCTCGTTCATGTGAATCAGATAGCGCCCGGCCGTATAACGCCACACTTTGTTCATTGCTCCACTCTGTATTTCTCAAGTTTTTGATGGATCGCGACTGGGTTTTCAGTATACGGACATTATTGTTCATTGATACTGTGCTAGTACTAGCGAGTAGTGACAGCTTACGACATTTTTCCATTAGCAATTAACCGGAATGGTTTTCATTAGAGCGATATCTCAACTTGCATATACTTTCAACTTCCAAATCATAACAGATTCAAGTGCCCCATCTCATCAAGATATCTCGGAGCAGTGTGTAATCAGTAGTCTTGGGGAACAGTGTCGTGACCCTGGCCCAGATATTATCTTGCTCGTGAAAAGTGCGCTCAGTTTTGTGTCAAACATATATTTGCGTGAATGAAATTCTCTTCATGTCACAGTTTTAAATAGCATTTTAGACAATTATTGTTAGTGGGTTTAGTACGGACATATGGATGTTTTGTGGATGTACAACGCCAGTCAGTGTATTTGATATTAGGCCTATTTTTTGTCTTGCGTGTCGCAAATGATAATTTTATTGTGTTATAAGTTATAGACCCTCGACGATACATTTGGGCCTGTTCCCACTAATTAGTAGTTTTCTTATAAGGGGATAGGACTTACGTGTTAAATAACAAAAACATAATTCTTATGACGGACCAATCAGACGTTAATAATCCATTGATATAATTCTTACGACGACCAATCAAACTAAAACAATTTCTAAAGAATAAAACACGGTTGTAGGAACTGGGCCTTGCTTTACGTCGCTAATAATTTTTTTTAAAGTCAATCAAAAGCCTTACATTGACAGAAAAATATCAACATATTTTCACTCACGCAAATATGCATCCAAATAAAATAAAACAATTCATAGTGAAGATACAGTCTACCCAAAGAACATGCCGAAGGAAACGCACATATTTTGTAAGTGCTGAAATGTTTGATTTAATTTATTTTGAAGTACGCGTATTTATTACATAGTAATGTTTTAGCTGAGGGAGATGTAAAGTTGATTTAGAAATTAATTACCATCAAGAACCCTTTTATTCCCGCGTCTAATTACATTCTAATATAATTTTGGTGAAAACGGTTGTGCATTATTTGTTTATTAGATCTAGCTATTTCGATTACTATTTGATTATTATTTTGATTGTCTGTATTAGTCTACAATGTGTAATCTTTTACGCAATAAATAATTGCGTGGTAACAGGTTTTATTAGATTTGTAATCCTATATTTCAGTATCAGATAATTCGTCTGCACTACAACAATAATTAAAAACTTGTGTTAAATCTTGGGTTGGAAGGTTTAAAACATAAATAACGCACAAAATCACTCACGGATTTCTTTACTTGTTATAATTTATATATACACTATAACTATCCCAAAAGTGTATCACAGTAACACTTGTGAGTAGGCCCTATGCATCATATTACGGCTAATATAAGTAATTAACTACAATAAGCCCATAAAACTATCTACCCACATAATTCCTAAAACAGTATGTACATAGTAACAAAAAAGCAAGAAGTTTTTAGTTCGGACAATGAATATTTATTTGGAAATTAGTTTACAATTGCGGGATTTTATCACGCGCGAGCGGTAGCCGGCTCGGGGAGATGATCGGGATTACGTCATGCGCGGACTGGACGCAAACGCGTTCACTGGAATGCCAGACCTGGGTAAGGAACAATATCATTGGATCATGTAGCGGGGTATCGAACCCCGGTCTCCCGATTGCCGGTCGAGTGCTTTACTCCTACGCTACCGGGACGGTTAACTTCTTAACATCTGGAATTGATGGTGCATTGTAGTTGATTTACATATTAAAATCTATTACACCTAAGGGAGTATTTCCCGATTAATGAAATTGAGAAATAAAAAACAAATTAATTTTGCAAATGATTTTTCGAGATATATGAACATAATACAAATCTCCACAATGGTATAGTGTGGCTCGTTGGTCGTGTGGTTAGCGTCTCTACTTCAAATGCAGAAGGTCCAGGGTTCGATTTTCGTTATAGACAGAAGTTTTTAAACTTCTGATTAGGACTTAAGTCCATCAGTTCTTGGCTTCCGAATTTGTGAACGGTGACTTTGGAGCCGTCCTAGTAACGAGGCACATAGTAAATTCAAAGTTGTTCTGAATCGACCTTGTTGATTCCTGGCGTTGATCCGCGGGTGTTCGCACTGTCCATACATGTATCGCGTAAAAAATTACAGACATGCCTAGCCTTATAGGGGGGGGGGGGGAGAGTTTATTGTTGCATAGTGTGATCTTTGCTACAGTGCCTATCATGAGTTAGACTATAAACAACCCATTACAATGTTTCATTCTTTCATAAATTATATGATTTAACATTAAAAAGATCAGTATCCAAAGCGATAAATATACTGTTCAGTACGTAAAAAAACTACAAACCCGTTTGAGTCCGCGCTGCTTGGTGCCACACTCAGAAGACATCTTGGCAGTTCAAATTGCCTTAATCCTGAACGTGGTGGTGGCTCTAGGTACTAATGGTATCTCTATGTGTTCTACCCCTACACACACCCTTGGTATTGGTATACGGTATATTGGTATATTATACATGGTATATATGTCAAACATATTATTTCAAATCTCATTTTAAAAACAGCAGGTCAGAAACATGATGTCAATCCTCAAGTGAAATTAGCCCAATTTATATACATACACTTTTATATTCACACCTGTGATTTGCTAAGCGCAAAACAAACAAGTTTAATAAATTTGCATTGAACATTCTCTAACCTAGCTACATTAGTTGTGCGACTTTTGTTCGGATTCCATATCGGACTTGCATACATTAGTGCATATAAACGTGCTTCAATCGGGCTTTAATCATTGTTCAGGATTCCAAATATACCCAACAAACGTCCCGCACGGGAAGCGCGAGGGAAGGTTAGGGACGTCCTTGTATGGGAAAGTTACGGGACGTCCCGCACGGGAAGCGCGAGGGAAGGTTAAGGGACGTCCCGTGTCTGGGAAAGTCACGGGACGTCCCGCATAGTACCCGCGGAGGAAGTGATTCGGATAAGATACGTACGGGTAAACTGCAATGCCCGTATATTATGAACGATCCAGTTAGTCAACATAATTTACTATTTTGCCTGTGAAACAAAATGAGCATATTGTACTTCAATCAATCTCCACCATAAAGAGTTTGTTGTGTACATTACTAAAAAAAACACGATAACCAATCACCTTGGTAATGAATGTATTATTAGTTTTGATTTATTAATTAAACAACAGCTGTATGCATCAACAAATTAAAAAGGAAATTTTGTGATATATTATTAAAATTCAAAAGCAATTTGTAGAACGTTCTTTTTTATTTTTATTTACCGCCACGGAGCCAACATTCATCTGCACACGCGAAATAACATTGAATTGTTTATGCAGATGAATCTGTAGCTTTTGGCCTGCTTTCTTTTTCTCTTGTAATACATTTTTGGATGAGCGAAGCAAAGATTCCATTTCACTACACTGGTGACAAAAATCCGGAATGTTTTTTTTTCTTCTTTCTGTTTGTATTTTTGTGTATTTGTTAACACGATTCCGGCTAAACCGATACTCCAATAGCGATGAAATTGTCTAAAGGCCTTTGAAATCTAACTGCCACGTGCCACGTCGCATTTTACGATTTATTTCGATTTAAAAAAAAATTCTTCGACTTAAAACCCCTACATGCTTTATCCGATTGTTATGATTTTTTCACAGAACCTTAATTTTATGAATTAATATATTCGCGTGAAATTTGAGCGCAATCAAAAAATTATTTCTCATGAAAATCACAATTTTACGATTTTTTACGACTTTAATAAATTTCTTTGACTTAACTTATAACACCTACATGCTTTATTCGATTGTAATGAAGTGTGTAATATAATGTGTGCCCCTGATCCTCATATCGTCGTCGTAAAAATTAAAACAATATTACCAAGTGTGTCTTGCAGCCCATAGCAATGGGAAAACGAAATCAATTTAAATACCATCTGCATAACACATAGCAGCTCAATGCACCAATTACGCTCATCAAAAAACACGCCCCCCCCCCCCCCTGAAAAAGCGTTTGCGAAGCTTCCTAGTAATTAAAAAATTTCGCCATACTCCATGGTTTTACTTTTCACCAACTGAGACAAAAAGATATGAAGATCTCTCATGATGTCATTTAATTTTGGTTGCATGTTCCAATAGAATTAGTACCGTTATTTTGTGGTAAACCAGCAGATCGCATCGGACAGCCTATATACTTTATTTATGCAGATACACCCGCCTCGGCATTTATCAACAACTAGAACAAAATTTTGAACATGCGCTGCGCATAGAAAGCATTATTTACTGTACCCACATTTAAAATATACCGTACACCATTAGTATAATATACTGAACACTATTCCAGCACATCCAAAATAATTAAAAGACGATACGGATAGGCCACAAAGCAAGCGCACAATAACTACGATACTCAAGTAGATTTGCTGTTGAATCTATAGGGTGTTATTCCCACTCCACTCAAGCATCCTCCGTGGCGTAACGGTTAGAGGCTAGGCTTACAGATGGAGAGTCGCCCTGCCCTGCTGGACCGGGTTCGAGACACCAAACTTGAAATTTTGTAATTACTTGCAATTATACATGATGTGTTTCCACCTACAGGCAATCAACTGGTGTCGAAAATAAGACAAAATAGCCATATGTAACCGATATTATATAAACTTTTTATTTTATTTTTTACGTTTAGCCTACATATTTAGCACCTAGATCGCGCTACAAATGCTACGGGAAAAATAGCGGGAAGATCGCGGGACGTCCCGTGCGGGAAACTAGCGGGAAGATCGCGGGACGTCCCGTGTGGGATTCTCGCGGGAAGATCGCAGGACCCGGTATCGGCCAGTAGGACACTTCTAGGCGGGACCCGTGCGGGACGTCCCACAAGGGTCCCGCCCGGGCAAGTGTGGGAAAAAGACTGCGGGAAGAGTGCGGGAAGAGTGCGGGAAAGCCTAAAAATGTTTGTTGGGTAACTTGTTGCTCTTTAAAAAATCTCAAATATTGGCGTAAAAATGTCACAGTATCCCGCCTTGAAGTCTTATGATAGCAGCTTTCTCATTGGTGGATATATATATCAAATTATTGCAGCAAATCGATTAGTCGAACATTAGAAAACACACAATTGGTGTAGAGCTACAGTAAGAACTCTATTATCCGAGTTGGATGAGACCGGGGGCACTTCGGATTAGTACCGAAAAACTCGGATGACGCGTTTTTTTGTTTATTTGCTCTCGTAGCATAGCCTGATATGGTAAAATGATATATGACACATGCAATGGATAAAGGAACATAAAATACACACGAAACACTTCATACAGGGTATACCCAATGATTTAATATAGCTTGTAAATCAAGCTCACAAACACACGTACACAATTAGGCCTACATGTCGTAATAAAAACGCATGTCTAGGCCTAAACTCGACGCAGTAGGCCTAGGCCTAGAATGCAAACATAGGCCTAGGCCTAGCTCTCTTTCTCATGTGGGAAAACCTCTCACTACTATCGCCCGCGCTCAAGCTCTCGTCGCAAGATAAGTCTGGGAAAGAAATAAGATAAGCTCAGGAATAACAATTTCAATGCGTCGTGATTACGAATTCGTGAATCGGTTGAAACATGATCGCATCGCAAATTCTTCTCAACGACCATCTTTGATCAGCTGTGACTGAGATGGTTGCCGGTTGGATCGTATGCGCACGTGCAGGCGGACTGCTCAAGAGTCAAGTCAGGTCTTCATGTGCGTGCGCCGTGCGGTCAGTACGCATCCCCGTAAAAGTACTGGTGTCTGGCGCTGCAAACGGACAGCAGAAGCGACGTTGCATCGCATGGAGTGCACCCGGGCCGAAGCACGATCGGCCTCAGTCGGGAAGGCTCGTTACGGCGATGCGCCCGACGCACACTGCTCGAAAGTCGAGATATATCGCCGATCTATCTTCTCTTGCACTCACTCGTAGGTATGGCAATACTCACGCTAGGCCTACAAATGTATGCGAGTACATTTAAAAATGCGGGGCGCGGTGTCTGAATTTATTTTTATGTTATATTTACGTAGTATTTACTTTAATAATATATACAAATAAATAAATATAACAATTTTTTTTTTTTTTTTTTTTATATGGAGCTTGGTTAATACGGTACATCGGATAATCGGAGATCGATAATGGAGTTCTTACTGTACTTCAATTTCAATTGTCGAAGATATCCCAGGAAATCGATAGTCGAATGAATATTGTCAGCCTCACCATTGGAGGATTTTCTCGCGTTGCCACAGAGGCAAGTTTAAAAGTATGGATTTACTTTGTAATTTTGATGGATCACAAACTCGAACTTCAAATTTCAAACTCGAACCGAACTTCAAAAAAGTTTGGTTCAAGTTCGGAATTTCGAACGTTCGCCCATCCCTAACACCTTACTATTCTTGCAGAAGAAAATCATAATATCACCGATAATTTGAACAGAGGTAGTAGTAGAAGAACTAGTTCATTCCAACACTTTCTTGTTAATTTCATTCTGAATTAAGGCTTGATTTATATTGTCAAAGCGTCTGGTATATGTTTCGTGGTTACTGGTTAGTCTACTTCCCGCATTAATGAAGCCTTCTTTAATAGTTACCGTACTTCATTTAATAATGTCTTGGTTTTCCAGGTGGTGACTCTTGTCCACACGCTTCTAACTAACAAGCGGACGAAAGTGAAGACTGTCCTAGTGATTTGTCCGCTCAGCACTGTCCTTAACTGGGTCAACGAGTTCAAGATGTGGCTCAAAGATACTCCGGAGGACGAGGAAATAGAAATCTATGAACTATCCAAGTATGTAAAGTTGTATTCTAGGCGGCGTTGAGAAATGGTAATTTCTTTTGACTACTCAAATTTTATAAAGTATTTTACATTATTATTACACACTTTGTATAATGGCCACACCCCACTTTTAAAACTTCATCATCAGTATCTGTTGCCATGTCCAGCTCTGCAATGTGTCTGCATCGAAAATAGGCATTTCCAAAGATGGTTCATTAGTCCCTCGACAATTCGAACTCTGATAGTTCAAAATTTGGCGCATTTTGAACAAAAACATTGGTCCCGACCATCATTAACCCAGGGCCTGCCAGTCGCCGCATTTCGCGGCCTTTATCCTTTCTGTGGTTTGCCACGGCCGCATTTGGCGGTCTTTATTTATTGTGCTTTTTTGGCCTAGTACTGCTACCTATCGCCATTGGCAAAATTTTGAACTCTTGTGTAACCAGGGATGCGTAGTACAGTATTGCAAAAGTGTTCAGAGGACCGTGACTATTATGTATTGTAAATATTTGATTACTGTTTACACGAAAAATCAGAGGACTTATAGCTTATAGTCTGGCGGCAGACCTGAAAAAGACCTCTAGAAACCGATTTTGCTAAACTTTTTGAGTAGAAGCAGCACACAGGTATCAAAATGTTCGTTATGAACGTCAGTAATGTCATCTACCTTGTGTGCATCTTGGCATTTGTTGCGGGTGGCGGTAGGTGGAGGTCAAAGGTCACGCGGGTCATGCGCACAGCATCGTACTCTTTTGGTTATATCTCTTGAACTAATAGAGATATTACCCTCCAGTTTGGATGAGTCAGTTACTGAATTACCATTCCATCATCCCTGTATTATGTGCATTTCGTCATTTGGTGCAGAAGGCGGTAGATGGAGGTCAAAGGTCACGCGGGTCATGCGCGCCGCATCGCATGGTTTTGACTATGTATCTCCTGAACTAATATGGATATTACCCTCTAGTTTGCTTGATTCAGTTATTGAAATATCATTTCATCACCTCTGCTTTGTGTGCATCTCGGTATTTGGTAAAGGTGGCGGTGGGCGGAGGTCAAAGGTCACCACGCGGGTCAAGCACGCGGTGGCGTACTGATTTGGGTATATATCCTGAACTAATAGAAATATTACCCTCTAGTTTGCTTGATTCAGTCAAAGATTATTTTAGTTATTGAATTATCATTCCATCATCCCTGTATTGTGGGCATTTCGGCATTTGTTGCAGGTGGCGGTAGATGGAGGTAAAAGGTCACGCGGGTCATGCGCAACGCATCGCACTGTTTTGACTATATATCCTGAAATAATAGAGATATTACCCTCTTGTTTGCTTGATTCAGTTATTGAAATACCATTCCATCACCTCTGCTTTGTGTGCATCTCTATATTTGGTATAGGTAGGCGGTGGGTGGAGGTCAAAGGTCACCACGCGGGTCAGCCGCGCGGTGGCGTACTGTTTTGGGTATATCTGCTGAATAAATGGAGGTATTAATCTCTATTTTGCTTATTTCAGTTGTAGAAATACCATTCTATCACCTCTGTTTTGTGTGCATCTCGGAATTAGTAGGTCTATATCATATTTCAAATATTGAAATCCCGCCTCAATTACCGACAATGTTACAATCAGTTGCCGCTTGCGTTACAGCACGCCCCAATCCATCACGGGCGGCTGGTCAAAGGCATATTACTGATCTGAAAACTTTCAGATATTTTGCCAAATTTTGTCATTTTTTATTGAACTATTTACTAACGATTACAGTGGGGTTGGGGGATTGCTGTTCACTTTTTCAACACGATCCTGGGTGGTGGTGGTGCTCAGTCGGACTACAACTCGATGTAGTGAAGTTGTCTAAACGTCTAAATATCTCGGAGTGTAAAGAGTGATCGAGTGAAACAGTTCGACAGTGATTCAGACGTTTTTTGTTATCTTTACTTCTCCGTACGGATGGTGAGTTCATTATCATTTGATAACTGTACTTTAGGGTATGGGTCAATCTGTTTATGTATATGTCCGTCCATTTGATGTCTGTTCACTTGGCTATTAGCTATTATTATTAACAATAAATGAGCTATTGCAAATATTTGGTTTTGAAATTACTCGCCAATATAGACAGTTGTTGTAAGTGTAAGCGCTCTGTTTACATGTTTGTTTGCATCAGTTGGTACATATAGTATCGTTAAAATCCGCGCTGGTTTGAAAGATACTCCTGGGCATAGCTTTATAGGAGGCATCGATCAAAAGCACTGTGCACTTATAATACCCGAATCTCTTGACATCCTACTAAAAATTATATGTAATTGAAGACGAACATGATGAGTCACCACGCGAGACGACAAAGAACGATTTGCAAACCAAGATTCTTATTTCCCAAGACATTGTTTTTCTAGCATCTAGGGGTAAAATTTTACGCCAAAACATGTAGGGTTTGCAATGACTGTACACCAAGAATCTTGATACATACAGGGATGATGTAATGGTAATTCAATAACTGAATCAAGCAAACTAGAGGGTAATATCTTTATTAGTTAAGGAGATATAGCCAAAACAGTGCGATGTTGCGCTCATGACCGCGTGACCTTTGACCTCCATCCACCGCCGCCTGCACCAAATGCCGAGATGCACACAATACAAGGGTGATGTAATGGTAATTTAAAACTGCATCAAGCAAACTAGAGGATAATATCTTTATTAGTTCAGGAGATATAGCCAAAACAGTGCGATGCTGCGCGCATGGCCCGCGTGACCTTTGACCTCCATCCACCGCCACTGGCACCAAATTCCGAGATGCACACAATGCAGAGATGATAAAATGGTATTTCTAAAACTGAATTAAGCAAACTAGAGGCTAATATCTATATTAGTTCAGGAGATACAGCCGAAACAGTGTGATACTGCGCGTGTGACCCGCGTGACCTTTGACCTCCGCTCAGCGCCACCCGCAACAAATGCCGAGATGCACACAGGGCAGAAATAATTACTGACGTCCATACGAACATTTTGATACCAGTGTGCTGCTTCTACTCAAAAAGTTTAGCGATTTTCTTTTCCTTGCTGTCTGCCTCCAGACTATTATCACAACTCGCGCATTTAACTTGATAGAAATAAATACAAAAGTTTTTTTTTTAGTTGGACGGCTAATAATAAATTAAGTGAAAAAAATCTCTCGTAGCTAGCTCTGTGCCGAAACAATTATCATGGAAATTAGTCACTACCTTGACCCTAGACTGGCGACACAATGACAATAGACAGTAACTAATGTGCACAGTGATATTTGCATACCCCTAGTACACCCCTATGAAAATGTTGTATACATTTTGTATACAATTGTATACAACAAGCCTGTATTTAACCTGTATTCAGTTCGTATACAATTTGTATACAGGATTTGGTCAAAAATGGTTGTATTCAAATTGTATACATAATACAAATTGTATACAACCTGTATAAAATATACAATTTGTATACAACCTGTATATTATATACAATCATTCTGTTCATACAAATTACGTACAATTTGTATGTAAAAGTATACAAAATGTATACAATTTGTATGTGGTTAGTATACAAAATGTGGTCAGTTTGTATACAAAACGTATTCACATTGTATGCAAATTTACAGTCAACAGTTGTTAAGATGTTGCAGGTTGGGAAAGGAAAGGTACCGGTAAAAAAATCATTCGAAAATTAAGACCTGGTTTTTATGAATGGTGTAAAATGAACTAGGGTTGAACGAGAGTTACTTACTTGGGTTTTAATTTTACTTTGATCGTCGTTAGTAGGCCCTAAAAGTTTTTACCATAACACATGGCAACGAAACTAGGCCTATAAAGACCAAACTAATTGATGTTACTCGAGTACCGTAACTCGGGAGTTATTACGCGAGTTGAAATTTCAACTAGGCCTAGCTTTGTAAGTTGTAACTCGTTGCGTCTATGAAAATTAACCGCCTGTTTTTACAAATCCGCGTAATAAAAACAAGGTCTAATTGCCTAGGCCTACAGCAAACAATAAATACCAGTTGCAATTAAATGCTTTGTATTTATTGTAGTATGACTCATAGTACAAGTCAAATCAAAAGCAATAGGCCTAAAAATAACATTAAAGGTAGGGCCTTGGCCAAAATAAAAGTTCTGGATGCATCAATTTGCATTGTAGGTTAAAAGTATTTGTTTCTTTAATGGCGCCATTGGGGTTGACTGAAGGCATTCTCTCGAAGAACTGGTATAAACCTCCTGGATGGCATCTGAAAATAAGCAGTTCATTGGAGATTAATTTTATTTATTGTAGGCCAATTGTTTTGCATAATAGCCAGGCCCAATTTCAATTTTCAAGTTTGTAGGCCCTAGACCTATCCAAGCCCAGCAGCCCTATTTTAAGTTAGCCCTAGGCCTAGGCCTACCTTAAGCTTACTCAGCTATTTGCCTGAATCATTTACCGTAGGCCTAGGCCCCTACCTATTGGAGCAAACACATGTATATTTACATTGTGTAGGGCTAGGCCCCAAACATAACCCTACTCTCCCCCCACCTGGCCCTAGCTGACCAATGGATAATGAGCAAACTAAGTCTAGGCCTAGCCTTACACTAAGATTCACTGTTGCTTACTCAGCTATTTGCCTGAATCATTTACCCTAGGCCTAGGCTCCTACCTATTGGAGCAAACACATTTATATATTTACATTGTGTAGGGCTAGGCCCCAAACATAACCCTACTCTCCCCCCACCTGGCCCTTGCTGACAAATGGATAATGAGCAAACTAAGTCCAGGACTAGCCTTACACTTAGATTCACTGTTTAATATTCTCTCGCTATAAGGACATTAATAAAAGGCCTAGAGCTAATAAGACATTCTAGTAAACTTTGGTCAAGGCCTAGGCTAGCTAGGATGCTAATGAACCAAGCCCCTAGCATTACACTCCTACCTACAAAGATCCCCACCTACCCAATTATAGAGCGTAGTTTTGTGCGTAAAACAATTATTTAACACTTAAA
The DNA here is from genome assembly GCA_024449915.1 of Sweltsa coloradensis. NCBI lineage: Eukaryota > Metazoa > Arthropoda > Insecta > Plecoptera > Chloroperlidae > Sweltsa > Sweltsa coloradensis. The sequence continues at coordinate 1,866 of JAMZAV010013334.1, read as the reverse complement.
TAATGTAAAAAATTACTTACTTATTTAGGCCAATGCGTATGGAAGACGACGGAAAGGTTTTCTATTTTAGAGAACACATGGCAGGCAGGTCTTGTTGGTGTTGGCAGCCATCTTGTCGGATCTACTACTTTAGTCATGCAAGTCTTATCTACTTTATAATTGTGGTAAAATTTTACGAAATTGCATACATTAGTTTTTGTAAGCATCACATAAAATTATAAATTTAAATTAAAAACATCAGGAATAATTAATAAAGTTAAATAAAACTTGCAGTTTTTATTTTGACTAGTTAGAGTTTATTTGTATAAACATTGTATACAAAATGTATTAAACCATCTTGTATTCACGGTATACAAATTATATACATTTAACATCCATTCAGATATTGTATACAATTTTAATACTGGTTGTATACAAATCGTACTAACTGTATAAAATTGTATTCAACTTGTATACAGGTTGTATACAACATTTTCATGGGGGCACGTGGGCTTACCAGGACACAAAAGTCCACAGAGTGGTGTTCACGGCTGGGCTGCGGCGACCGTCCCCTGGAATGGTTGGCGCTCCCTGCTTACCCTAGATATCCTTAGAGTAGGTGGATATAAAAACTACTGGTTGGCTGAAGGCCCTCAATAGGTGGGGGAGAGCAAATGGTAAATTTGGGGGAGAACAGGGGTCCCTCGTACTCTAAATGACACGGATGTCATAGAAAGTGATTGGAAGAATAATCTTGAAGGTGAAAAAATAAAAGTACAATAATAAAAGAAAACAGACAAGTTAAATTTACATTTAAAAGTTACCTGTGAGTCCGGGGTGGCCACACAGCATCGCTCAGCTCAGAAGCTCTGCACCTATCAGTCTAGGCTTAGGCCTAGGGCCTAGGTTCTAGTGTAGCTTAGGCCTACTAAGGGCCTATGACCACGTTTAGTAGCTAGCCTATTATTAAATCAATTGGTAGATAGAGTGAGAGGATGGCACATTTTGAGGGTTACTCAATGATAAGATTGAAATTAAAAATAATATGGTCATATTATATAATTGATATGAAAGTTAGGCTACATTACAAAAATTAAAAGTGACATTTGATTGCATACATACAGTTATAAAAAGTTATAAAAAGATACACAAAAAAATGAGGTTAAAATTGACTGTCAGTCAGTAAAGTTTTTAAGTTGAAAGTTCATTTTTGTTGTTGAGTTGTTGTAATTAAAATTGAATTAAAGTTGAATGGAAATTAAATGAAATTGATTCGTCACACGTTGATGTTGTTTGATAGGCAAGAATTCACGTGGAGTAAGGACTGTGCTGTTGTTACCTTATAGATGTTTCATAGACAGGCAGTGTTTGGTGGACTAGGCCCTAGAATCCATGGCCTACGTCCAGGCGTTACTTACTAAAGATGATTAACTCATGTTATTCTTAATTTCCTCCTCAAAATCGGGTAGTAAAATCTTGTGTTAAAAAATCTGGTGTTGAGAAGGAAGAAGATGAATTATCACCAACAGGTGAACGTAGCTGTTATGTTGCCATCCTCAGGTCGTCCTTTGTTCCTCCGCATGTCCGCCTACTGTTACGTATGGTAGTTAGTCTACCTTGTAACATAATAAAATACTAGGGAAACGCCAAAGTCGTTGTTAAACGAGTGAGTGAGCCATGTGTTGAGTACCTGGTTACATTACTTTTCTTCCCCCTGCCTTAGGCCTACTAGCCTATCATAGGCTAAAAGACGCGCATTAGCCTTACGTTGACGCCCGTTACCAACTTACTTTTAAAAACTATATTTATACGAATATAATTATCAATCTTAAATGCAAAGTTCCGGTACTCACACTGACTCGCTCACTCGTCTAACAAAGACTTGGC
>JAMZAV010013333.1:0-16597 GCA_024449915.1 Sweltsa coloradensis | reverse complement strand
AGTGCACATGTGATGTACCTTTAACCGTACATCATATGCTAGCAAAATGTACCAGATATGATGCCTTGTGCACGCAATTTGATCTCTCCCAATCATATGAAGAACTTTTATCGTATGATAACGGCGACAAACATTCTAAATTTCTCATCCATAGTAATCTATTTAACGAAATTTAATTCACATCATACACATTTCTTTTTTTTCTTTCTTTCGATTCACAAACATAACTTTTATTTTGCTATTACTTTCATCATCATCAATTTATTTTATTATTTATACACTTAGAAAACAATCTAATCATGAAACATACCTGCATTAACTCTTCTCATTTACTTTCATTCACAGGCGGCGCAATATGACCTTACCGGTTGAAGCGCCCTAGTTTCTCACGTCGTCGTCACTTGAGTTTATGAACAGCGTTAAATCACACATTAAATCACACTCATCAACCAACGCGATTGTAAATACCGTGCACGACGCGGGCCTAGTAACAGAGTCGACAAAGAAGTTTCCCCGTTGAAACTTCTTTATCGACTCTGCTAGTACCAAACACCGTAGAACAATAATAATGTTAGGCACGGAGGTTCTTTTATCTGAGCTCTTTGCTCCGACGCCAAGACCAGGGCCACATGGAGCCGGATTGTGGGGAAAATACACAGTAATGGGAGAAGAAATACACTTTAAATAAACACCTAGATATTTAAGAATGAGTTGCGCAATACCAACTATGGTAATATATTAAAAAGTTGTAAACAATTATAATTAATAAAATTAAAACTATCGCGCACTATTTTCTTATGCAAGGCACCACAAATGCGTTATTCGGCGCTGTCGCATAGGAAAATAATGTTTTATATTTAGAGGGCTGTGGATAAAACATTGTTGAGAATAGACGCCAGTTTTTGTCTGTCTTGATTGGATTTCACACCTGCAAAGTCGTGTTTGATTTCTCTGGACTAAATTACATTTCCTTTTGTAATTCGGAAAGAAGATAAATCACAGTTTGTGTTGATAAAGAACAAAGATGTTCTCTCGAGTTTGGAGGTTGTTTGTAGGGCGAGCTGTTCTTTGAGATAAGTAGGAATCTTGGATTTGGTCATCGGTTTATTGTCTTAGCTGTTTAGTTCTTCATCTGCCGACAATATTCAGCAAGCCAGACTTGGATATTTTGAAAGTGATTTCATTTTCTCTTGTAACTCATGGATGTCAACGCTCAAATACCTATATTAGTTCTATTCGTTTGGACGTTTGATCTTTTCAAGCTCACTCTCCTGCGATCGAATGCTGGTTCTGTCCATGCATGTCCCACCAAAACCCGGGGAAGAATTCGGACCAGGGCTCGGCTCAATTAATCATAAATGCCTGGGAAGAGATAAAGTCCATCTCGCAAACAAACAGCTAGCAATAAGAAGATTATTCCCTGAAACTAGAGGTAAGCTCTGACGGTATTCGTCGGGGACATCCTCCCCTCTCCCTTGGACCTCCACGACGACGATGACAATGACACAACGGACGATGATGAAAACGATGATGACCCCGACGTGAGACCTCTTTTCCTACTCTTACCCGTGGCTGGTTCTGACCAGCATGGGCCCCTCCTCCCGACATCCCCTAGGCTAGAGTGGTGTATTTTGACCTAACGGTAGACGCGTCCTTAAACCAATTAAACCAAAACGAACGTCCAACGCTGAAAATTGGTTCTGTGACTGAGTGAATAGACTCTAAATACGAATTTCTTTCTTTCTTTCTTTATTTTATTTGACCTTGCCCAAGCCGTCATATGTACTAAAACGACAGTCATAAGCCTACAACTTTAACCCCAGTCTGGGTCAGAGGAAGAATTAGCCCAGGATTTTCTTCCGCCGATCGTACAAGACAACAGCAAACATCAGCTAGTAATAAGGGGAGTTTATTTCTTCCCGCAACTAGAGGCGAGCACTGGTTGTCGTCTTAGTGGATCTCGCCCGCCCCCCCTCGACGATGTCCCCTGAACGACACATTTGGCAGTTGGCACATAGCTATTCGCTCGGTCGGTTTAAGAATCCGACGTATATAAAACTGTACTATTTGTCAATAAAGTATAGGCTACATTGACAGTTTCTACAGTCGTAGATTCTATGTTTATCAGCCAGGATCAATCCACGAATGTGGTCAATTTTAGACTTTTTAATTTATGAAAATCCAAAAACCTAAAAATCAATTTGTGTGGCTTGTTGGTCTTGTGGTTAGCATCTCTGCTTCCAATGAAGAAGGTCCACGGTTCGATTCCTGCTGTAAGCAGAAGTTTTCTAGCTTCTGATTTGGAACTAAGTCCAGTTCTTGGGTTAAGAATTTACAAACAGTGTCTTTAGAGCCGTCCTAGCAACAAAGACACACTATAAATTCATGGTTGTTCTGATTCGGTTTTGTTGATTCTGGCGTTGATCCGCGGGTGTTCGCACTGTCCATACCACTGATTGCTATTACCTATAAAAATATCGATTTTTGGTTGGTTATCGCTCACTCGTCGATAACATCTGGGCCTACAGGGTTGGCTTGGTCGCTATGGTTTAATGTCCTAAACTGAAAATCAGTTATGATGACTGAGTGGGTAGATTCTTAATATGAATCTGTTTGAATTTATTTTATTTTATATTTTTAAAATTGAAATAAAATTCTTGAAAAGTGTAATTTCACAGCTATATGGTTCCGCTTGCTTGACACAACAGCTGTGGTGTCAGTTGGCCGAGCACCAGGAATCTGCTTAACACGCAAGTCCTATATCCTCTTATTCACATTTATTCAAAGAAATCTTGTTTTTATGCCAATACTCCCATCTCCAACATTTTCTGTTCTTTTTTGAACTAAAACCCTAAACTTATTTCAGTTAATTTTAATAACACAGGCAGCACAATATGACCTAACCGGTTAAAGTGCCCTAGTTTCTCACGTCTTGTTGTGAAAAATATTGATGTGATTACATCGGAAGGTACGCGCTGAGCACATTAAGCATGGAATCGCTAAGTAGAACAATTTGTTTTGGTTTCGATTATGTTTGACTAAGAGGAATGCTGACTGTTTTACAACAAACTATTAGCTGGTAACCAAGTGTGGTTTTGGACGAGAGTTCTATTCGAGATGTCAAAGAAGAAGAGGAGCAGAGCCTGAAGAAAGAAAAACTACCGAGCGCTCCCGCCTGGCGGGGGTAGCGCAGTACCTGAAGATTGAGACCTACACTTTGGACATCGGGCCAGAAGTTTAGAAGAGACACCAGAAGAACTCCCGAGCGCTCCCGCCTGGCGGGGTTGCGCAGTACCTGAAGATTGAGGCCTACATTTTGGACTCGGGCCAGAACTTTTGGAAGAGAAAACAAGAAGACCGAACAGGACCGGAGGGTTTTGTCAGAAAACAAGCTTGGGGGAAACCTGGTGAGCAGGCAACATGAATGATGGTTGGCAGTTATTTGTTGTTCATTAACTTGGGAGTCCAGGGTTCGAGACCTCGCTAGTCAGACCACAGTCTTATCCAGATTTCTGTAATTTTTTTAACGGTTGACTCGTCTTTAGTCCAAATAGAACAAAAAACAAAGACGACCACGACCGCGACGTGAGAACCCCCCCTTCCTCCACTTACCCGTGGCTGATTTTAAATAGCATGGGCCCCTTCTCTCCCCCCCCTTAGGTTATAGTGGTACATTATGACCTAACGGTTGACGCGTCCTTAATCCAAATAAAACAAACAAAGACGAGGACGACCGCGACGTATGATACCCCCTTCTTCCCCTTACTCGTGGCCAGTGACGTATCCAGGAATTTATAAAGGGGAGGTTCAATTTTTTTTTCATAGATGTGCCGAAGGCTAAGTGGGGGGTCCGGGGTGCTTGCCCCCCAGAAAAAAAAATTTCTTCTTCAAGGTGTTTTTGGTGAAAATCTGTGCGTTTTAAAGCATCACAATGACCAACTTTTTATCTTCTAAAATCCTGTTTTTAATCTAGAAGTTTCCTATTTCAAGGTAATTTTGGTGAAAATCTGTGCGTTTTTTAAAGCATCGCACCAACTTTTTATCTAAAATCCTGTTTTTAATCTAAAAGTTTTCTCTATCAAGGTCATTTTGGTGAAAATCTGTGCGTTTCAAAGCATTAAAATAACCAACTTTGTACCTACTAAAATCCTCTTTTAGTCAGATAGTAATTTGAAGTAATTTTATTTTCTCCTTTACACTTTTTTTTTAAAGGTGGGTTTTAACCCCCTCTCCTCCCCCTTCGATACGCCACTGCCTGTTTCTTGTTCTGACCAAAAGTCCAACTTGAACTATTGTTTGGCTATAACTATCATAACCATTATATTAAATTCCTATACATTCACTTGGAAAACAATATCATTATTAAACACACCATTATCTCATCTGATCAAGTTTCAATGTCACAGGCAGCGCAATATGACCATAACCGGTTGAAGCGCCCTAGGTTTCTCACGTCGTCGTTTGAAAACTTTAACTATCTTTTAAATATGATATTTTTTGGCATCAAACGCGAGTGTTTATAGCAACTCACAAAAAACACAATAACTCTGTTGTGGAATGAGTATGGTTGTCTCCACATGACGTGTATCTGAGTTCAATAGAACTTTTGAAGACGTAATTAAAAAATCCCTTGTTATAAGAATATTAAATATTTAACAATGAGGACCTTTCAGCGGGAATGAACTAAGTATAACAATGAACAAGTATTGGATGTCCCTTTGAAATAACGAGGGACTCTTATAGAAAAATTACCTTTATAATGATCACAAACAAAACAACTAAGCTGGAGTTTAAAATGGCGATGCGAGTGACCTATGAGTTCTGATCGAGCTCCGACGTTTCCAACTAAAGCTTGTCCGAGAGAAGCTAGGGCGGTGGATTGAGTAGAATCCCTCTTATCTGACAAGCTGTGTTGAGAGACTCTTTCTCATTTATAACATTAACACAAACAAAACAACTAAGCTGGAGTTTAAAATGCGATGCGAGTGACCTATGAGTTCTGATCGAGCTCCGACGTTTCCAACTAAAGCTTGTCCAAGAGAAGCTACAGGGCGGTAAATTGAGTAGAATCCCTCTTATCTGACAAGCGCTGTGTTGAAAGACTCTTTCTCATTTATAACATTAACACAAACAAAACAACTAAGCTGGAGTTTAAAATGGCGATGCGAGTGACCTATGAGTTCTGATCGAGCTCCGACGTTTCCAACTAAAGCTTGTCCGAGAGAAGCTACAGGGCGGTGGATTGAGTAGAATCCCTCTTATCTGACAAGCGCTGTGTTGAGAGACTCTTTCTCATTAATTTTATAATATTAACCAAATTGAATTCACACCAATCACTATAATGTGTCAAAATATGACTTGATTTTGCTTCACTTTCTCTTAACATTTTATTTTATTTCATAAACCTAGAAAATATATATTAAACAAACCCAACAAACATATTTTATAACCTTACACTTATTATATCAACTGCAACATAATATGACTTATACGGTTGAATCGCCCTAGTAAGTTAGTTCCCAGATGTGACACATGTGATGTACGTCTAACCGTACATCATATGCTAGCTGAATGTACCAAATATGATGCCTTGCGCACGCAATTAGATCTCTCTCAATCATATGAAGAACTTCTATCATAACGGCGACTATTTTTCTAATTTTCTCATTCAAAGTAACTTATTTTAAAATTTTGTTTTGCTATTACTATCATCTTCATAATATTCTTTTCATATATACACACTAACTTATTTCATTAACTTTCAATATCACAGGCGTCGCAAAATAACCAAACCGGTTTAAGCGCCCTAGTTTCTTACGTCGTCGTTGTAGAAAAGGCCTCGTCTTTCTCAGCCTAAGCAGTCTCCCCTTAAACGCACCCCCCCCCCCCCCCCCTAGGGCAAAGCAGGTCAGACCGAGACTGAGCAGTCGGTTGTTTACTAATAACGGTTTAATATAAGGAGGAACGATGAGGAGTTGAGAAGGGTTTGGGGTCTGGCAGTTTACATGGAACGGCTATCTATAAATCTCGACTGGGCCCGGGGTAATTGGCCAGAGCATGGCTCTGCTAAGCGAAATAGGCGATTCAAGAAAAAGTCCACCGCGTATACATCAGCTAGTATGAAGGGTAGTAGATAACTCCCCGAATCTAGAGGCGAACTCTGGCAATCGTCGTCGGGGTCCTTTCCTCTTTCCCTTGACGACTCTTCGACGACGATGACGACAATGACACCACGAACGATGACGAAGACAATGACGACCGCGACGTGAGAACCCCCCTTTCCTCCTCTTATCCGTGGCTGGTTCTGACCAGCATGGGTCCTTCCTCCCCCAACCCCCTAGGTTAGAATGGTGCATTATGACCTAACGGTTAACGCGTCCTTAATCTTAATAAACCAAACCAAAAACTAGAGGGGAGCTCTGGCTTTCCCCTTGCTTGTGGCTGGTTCTGGCCAGCACGGTTGTGTTCTATCCACATGAATAGAACGTGGCGCATTATGACGCAACTGTTGACACGCCCCCAAACTAAAACAATCAAGTTTGTGTGGTTCGTTGGTTTTGTGGTTGGAGGCTCTGCTTCTAATGCAGAGGGTCCAGGGTTCGATTCCAGCTATAGGCAGAAGCATTTTAACTTCTGATTAGACCCAAGTCCATCAGTTCTTGGCCTAGGAATGTGTAAACGGTGACTTGGAGCCGTCCTAGCGACGAGGAACAGTAAATTCTAAGGTTGTTTTAGGCCTTGTTGATAAGGTACTGTCCGCTTGTGGAATCGTATCCAGCTTGATTGATCGGTGTTTCCTATACTTTAATATTCCGGTTCGCTCGTCGATGGTGTCGGCACCTACAGTGTTTGGCTTGGTGGGCTTAATTTTTTTGTCTCCCACTGAAAATCGGTTATGTAAAAATTAAATATTAATTATTTAATTTTTAGTTTACTTGTTTAGGACCTGAACTCTTAACGTAGTCAACATTATGTTATTAAATAATTTGAAAGGCGACGAACACAAATTTGTAAATTAATTTCACAAAAGAAAATTTAAACTAAATACTCGTTTAAAAGTTACTTTCTAGAGTCTAGACTATCACATGCGGCGCACTTTACCTATTCGGTTGACGCACCCTGGATCCTCATGTTGTCGTGTGAAGGTGTGTTTATCATCTCTGGTCTCAGGCCTGATCTATTTATTAGCTGTTGGAAGTTCTCGATTTTGCAGTCAAACGTTAACATGTTGACATCTTCAACATCAAGTGAAGTTTCCTCATCTTCGTCGTCAGACATTGGAGGTGGATTTAAACGGACATTATTCAAAGCACTGTTCAATCCACATATTTCACTACAATGTCGGTCATGTTATTTTTTACCTGATAAATCGTAAACCCATGTATAGTACAGTCAGTAGGCATTATTAAGTTCACGTTCAATGGTTTTTCTTTTATAATCTCGGAAAACAATATTATCATTAAACACAGCATAAACTCATTTCATTAAATTATATAAGTACATGCGGCGCAATATGACCTAACCGGTTTAAGCCCCCCAGTTTTCTCACGTTGTCTTCATACAGTCCTGTTAGCATTCCTCTGTCTGACCCCGGGTAGAATGGGCCACAGAGTTTGGCTCTGCTAATCGTAAAAGGCGATTTAAAAAAAAGCCCACCTCGAAAACATCCGTGAAAAAAGGGGAGTTTTAATACCCCCCGAAATAGAGGGGGACCCGGCAATCTTTGTGGGGGAACCCTCCCCTTCCCCTTGACGACTTTCCAGACGAAGATGACATGACCAACGAACGATGACAGACGATGAGACCGCTACGTAAAAAAACCCCCCTTCCCCCCTTTTCCCCGTGGCTGGTTCTACCGCATCGGCCCCTTCACTATCCCTGGGCTGGGTATTTTGTATAGTGCCCGCAAAAATAAATTTGGGTGTAAAATTTTAAAAAAATGTGTTCCCAATTAGGAGAGAATGGTGAGGGTTTTTAGAAGAAAAAATTTTAATTATATTGAAATTCCCCTACCCTTTTTATATCTTAATATGCACTTAGAAAACAATCTTATCACAAACACACCAAAAAACTCATTTCTTTTCCTTTCAATATCACAGGCGGCCCCAATATGACCTAACCAGTTGAAGCGCCCTTTTTTCTCACGCGTCGTTTTTTTGGGGACATAAAATATGTCTTGAATTATTTTTTTGGGATTTTTTTTTGTCAAATTGTCTTTTAATGAGAAACCCCGGGGAAAATTTTACAACACGACGACGTGAGAAACTAGGGCGCTTCAACCGGTTAGGTCATATTGCCCCGCCTGTGAATGAAGGAATGAGAAGAGTGAATGCGGGTATTTTTTGATGATTAGATTGTTTTCTAAGTGTAAAAAATAACAAAAAAAATTGATGATGAAAAGAAATAGAAAAATAAAATTTATGTATGAAAAATGAAAATAAAAAAAAGAAAAAAATGTGTAAATGGAATTTAAATTTTGTTAAATAGATTACAAGGATGAAAAATTTTAGAAATTTTGTCGCCGTTATCATTGATAGAAGTTCTTCATATGATTGGGGGGGATCAAATTGCGTCGCAATGCAATTTTGGACATTCGCAGCATATGATGCACGGTTAAAGGTACTTTAACATGTGTAACATATGGGAAAAACCCTTTTTCTCGGGTTAAAGAGATATCCGTGTGTTTAGGCGGTAGGGCCCTATACGAATTTAGACAATCCACCCTTCTCTACTGAGAGTCAGACGTAGGTGGACAATTTTTGTTGTCATGGGGGCATACACTAGCAATTTGTTTTTTGCAACACATCCCACGATGCTTGTCGAAAATCAAAAATTTTTTGTTGTACCCCCTTTTGACATCTGGAACGGGAACTAGATTGAAATAAACGTCGCGACCGGGAAGCTTCCTTAGCAGCCCGATCAGCTTTTTTCTTTTCCCCTCTACCCACGTTCCAAGTACCCAGCAAAACTCTATTATATATCCTTGGGGTTAGTTTTTCTAAAAAATTTGGATGTTTGTACCAATGATGCTAGAAACATGAGTTTTATAGCTTGAAGTGAACTTAAACTATCTGAACAAAAAAGGGTATTCTCCACAACGACACGTAGAATTTATTTAAACTTCAGGATGGCGAATAACTCTGCGTAAAAACGAACACACGTGCTTAGCCTAAAACGTTCATTTAAAGGGGAGCAATAAAGGCACTTCCACCTGTTGTAAATTTTTGGGGCCCACCCTGTAAATCCAAAGTAAACCTTTGATTTTCATGGAAATTTTTTTAAAATAATTTAAATACACTATCGCAAGTAGATTTTTTTATAAAAACGAAAAAAGGTAAAAATATAATATCGGCTCGGGTGAAAACCAGGGGGGGTTTTTGCTAAATACAAAATTAAAAATTTTTGGCAGATGAAATTCTATAAGATTAAACAAAATTTTTACATTTAACCCGTTGGAAGGATCCCTTTGGGGTTTTTGTTATAAAAAGTGCCCTGATATATGTCTTAAAAACATTCCGTTTGCTGGAGGGTTTAGGCTAGCTTTAATTTTTTAATTTACTACCCATCAAGAGGTTTCTCCGTTCTGCTAAGGAGGACACATGACTGGGCATAAAAGCTACTCCCGGCTTTTTTCAAAATGCCCAAGAGAAATCGAAGACCACAATGGGGGACAGTGTCTAGAAGTTTAAAGGGTTGGTTATTTTGCTGAAGAGTATACGAACTCCATAGTCCATCTTGGAGCAAACAGAGATCCGAAAATTCTCACATTGCAAGTTATCTCCCCCCACGATGTTTACTGAGAACTTTCAATGGGTTTGTTTTAAAACATGCTTTTTTTTGCGTAACAACAAGGGGTCTTTCCAATTTAGCTTTTTGTCAAACACCATCCCGGAAAAAGGGGACATTTGTTTTGAATAGAAGTTCTACATTTTTAAACGATAGTTGTGGGTCTTTTGGATTCCTTGAAACGGCAAAGTGAATGCACTGATTTTTTTCGGGGGGAAAAATCGTGTCCCCCGCTTTCAGCCCATTCACTTATATTTTTAAAACCAATTTGCACGTGTCTTTGAGCTGTTGATAAATTTCCCGATCGTAGAAATTCCCAGGTCATCTAAAAAGGCACGACTTGGCTCTTTGGGATAAAATCCCCCACCTTTTTATTCCAATGCAAACATGATCCGAAAAGACCGACCCTTTGTGGTACACCTGTTTCCAGTGAGACGAGTCTGACAAAACATTGTTAACACGCCTTTGAAATTTCATCTTTTCAAATTATTTAAATTATTAGACGAGGGAGCGAAGTGACTGAGGTTTTTCCTTTCTGAAATTGGCACTTCCGTGATTTGGGGTGTGTCGGTCTGTTTGGTGTGCATCGAAATCAGCCGAATCGCTAAATAGATTGCGCTAAATTTTTAAACGGACATCGGTAGAGTTTACGGGAGAACTCCCAAATAGTAAAAGCGATTAAAGGGAAATCAAGAAAAATTAGGGGTTTTGTGGTAAGGCGTAAATTTAATATTTTATATCAAAAAATAAAAAGAAAAAGCCTCGAGGGCGACGAAAAAAATAAAAAAAATTCCACCCGGTTAAAGGGGGGGAAAGGGGGTAAAAATGGCTTTTTCAATTTTAAAAAAATTAACATAATTTGACCTTGGATTCAAAATTAATCATATTTTTTATTAAAAGCCCAAATTTTAATTTAAAATATCACTATATATGATTCTAACCAGATTTTGCACCCTTGTCTTTTATCACAAATTTACTCACTGTGCTGGGGGGTTTAGCCTACCATCAGGGGTTAAAAGAAATAGGGCCGTAAATTTTTGCCCAAAAAACACTCAGAAGAATGATATCAAAAAATTTGGCCAGAAGAGCCTAAAAAAAGATTTTCTATTTAATTTTTTTCTTGATCATTTAATAATGAATTCAATTACTTAATTTTCTGTATTGACAATTTTAATAAATGTCTTGTGTTCAATATACTACTTTGTCAATATCGGTACTCAGAACTTGCCTTTTTTAAAAAAAAAAACAAACATTGAGCTACGTATGCTAAAGGGTTTAAAATAGTTTTTTAACTTTTTGAGCCCCTTCAGGGGTCCCGGGTAGAATTGGCCGAAGCGTGACTCTGAAAATAAAAAGGCGTTTTCAAGAAAAAAACTCCACCTCGAAAACATCAGCTATTAAAAAGAGAGAAACTTTCCCTGCAACAGGGGCGACTCGGGCGGCCCTTGCGACCTCTCCACGAGTCCCCTATAACTGAACCTCCGCCCCCATCTCCCCCCCTCCCCGTGTGGTTTGATGAACAGCAGGGGTTTTTTTCTCCCCATATTCCAAGGCAAATAAACGCTTTATCCCTTACGGTTGACGCGCCCCTTTCCAAAAAAACCCAAAACCAAGTCATCTAGGTTTGGGCATAAAATTTAAAATGAATCTTTTAATTTATCTTATCTTTTTCCATTCTGCAAATCACCCAAATCCCCTAAAACACTAAAAACCATAAAATTCGCTTTTTAAAAAAAAATTACCCGCGGTACAATTGCAAAAGACATGCCCCCCCCCCCCCCCCCGCCCTTTCATATATATTCCCGCGTTTTTCGCCCCTGCTAGTGAGAGTATCGCATCCGCCTGTGCAGTGTGCATTTACCCGGGGAGAGTGCAGCACATGACTCACTGATGCACCGGCAATCTGACAAGTATAGGCTTCGTAGAGTCGTCACGAACCTTCCACGGGGGAGGGAGGGTCGCAGCTAGAGCTAGCGCGACGATGTCTATGTTAACCGTTGTTATGTTTATAGTGTTCGTGCGCTAGGTCTAGTGCGACGATAAATGATAGACAGTGTGCTATTGTAGTAGCGTGCTGTAACAAGGTTTTTCGGGACGATATATGAAAAATACACATTGCTATGGGGCTTACTGGACGTGCTATTTAGTTTCGTGCAGCTAGGGTTATCGCGAGTCGCGACAGTTTTTAGTGTTAATCGTGTGAGATTGTCGTTGTATGGAAGCTAGGGTTTAAATGACGATTTATACATTTTGATTTCTGTTTTTTAAAGTCTCTATTAAAGCACTAAATATCGGGGCGATGAGTGGTGATGGATGACGATGGGGACGATTACTAAACATAAAAATGTGTAGCGGGGTCGAACCCAGTCCTCGTATGCCACGCTTTAGACCAGCGCCCTAATCACAGTGCCACCGCGACGGCATTATGACGGGGGGGAAAGTTTAAAGTGCTATGGAAAAGGACTTTAAATGATCGATTGACTTCAAAAGGTAAGTTTTCATTAAAAAGGTTTGGGGGGGGGGGGGAGAGGGGGGGGGGATAAGGGTTGGCTGGTTTTCCCCCGTTTTAAACCTTTTTGATCCAGGGTCGCCCGCGGTTTGGGAAACGTGCCAGCATGTAGGGTCGGTGTTTCGTTTAAAAATTCTGTCTGTGTTTGGACAAACTCGCCGTCGGGGTGGCCATCGACGGGCTGGCTTGGTTCTCTCTGTTATCAGCCTTGTTTATCCTGGGGTCGCCCCGTTAATCTGTCCAACAAGTTGTGTTGGTGTTTTCTGTTTTTAAAATACGGTCGGCTTGGACAATGCCCCCTCGTCGCTGGGCAGCGCGACAAAGTTGGCTGGTTAGCTTTAAATGTTTAAAAAAAATTATCCCTTATGAAAAAACATAAAAAAACTGATTGGGTAGACTTTTAAAACAAAAATTGTGTTTTTTTTCATTTTTCCCTTTATTCCTAAACATTTTAAAAATGTCGACGAATCGAGAAACTGATTTAATTTAAATCCGAAGTCAATATATGAGCCTTGCGCACGAAATAATCCCCCCCAACCATATGAAGAACTTCTATCATTAATCATAACGGATGACGGAACTTTCTAAATCCTCATTCAATTTCGTAAGAAAATGGTTCATAAAAAAACCTTCATTTTTAATCAAATCAAATCACCTTAAAATTTCTTTTCTTTTTTCCAAAAATAAAAAACTATTTTAAAAACAAGCTCTCAACAAAATTTCACTACACATCACGGGGGGGCATTATGGCCTATCCGGTTTTAAAAGCCCTAGTTTCTCACTCGTATGAATCTATTGGAAAATGCCAAAAAAGTTGTAATTCTAGTTTTTCCCTGCTGCTCTCGTCATAATATCTAAATTTCTTGGAATGGAAAACCAATAAACAAGTTTCGCATTTTCCTTGAGACAACCCCTGTTGTTTTCCCCGGAAACTGGGTTTTTATACCCTTTAAAAAATTTTTTTATGAATGATTCCGAGGCGCGGTAGAGATTTCCCGGCTCCTGATACTCTTGCAAAATTTTTAGGTTTTTTGCTTTCATCATCATTCCTCGCCTGGGAGTCGCGTGGGGGCACCTCCCTCCCCCTTTAACCCCCCAACAAGACCCCCCATGACACCACGCACGATGACAAAGACGTGACGACCCCGACGGTGAGAAACCCTCATACCCCATAGACTTTCCCCCCACATCCCTTATAGGGTGAGTGTGCTTATAACCCTAAAAAGTTGACGAGTTTTAATTCAAAAATACTAAAAATTTAAATTATAAAATCACAAGTGGCTTTAAAAAGACCTTTCCGGTTAAAGTGCCCTAAATTCTCACGTCGTCGTGTACAGGACCCTTTTTCTACGCCTTAATTATCCTTTTAGCATCATTCTATGGCTTTGTTACAGTTTTGACCTCTGAAAAACCCGGCGCTTGGGAAATTTTGAAAGGGGAAAGTCCCAAAAGCTTTTTCAGAAATGTCATCTCTTAGATTCACCTCACGTCGTCGTCGTACGAGTCAGCCACTTCCGCTGTAGCCAACGCAAGGTCGCGTACGCAGAGTTCGGGTTTTTACAGCTCGTGCAAAATAGTAGATAGGTAAAACACTAAAACATTAAAAAAAAAAAATTTTTTAATAAGAATTGCCTTTAAAAGTAAGAGAGGTTGACTAAAGACAATCAGACTTTAAATTTTCCATAAATCCTGTCCCAGCTGAGTAGACGTATTTTATATAAAACCGGGTCGAGGGCTCCCCCATCCGCGGCTCTAATTCGTGTTACCCTGGGTAGAATCCGACGGCCCAAGCGGAATATCGTGCAACCCAACTACCCTACCCTCGTAAGCAGTAATAGTAAAAGTTTACCTTTGATCCCCCCTTAGTATGTAATTCTAGCAAAGTTTGTACTCTATATCCCAATTTATTATCACATCAAATGGCTGCATGGGCTAAGTATCCCAACCAAAAAACAGAAGAAGAAGAAAAAACGTTTTTTACTCACTGATTCTTTTTAATGGTAAAGATTGTTCCTGGGTGCAAGATATGTTGCAGAAGTCCTGTGTTGTTATAGAGCTCACACTTTAATCTCTCTCAATCACAGAAAACTTTTTTCGCATAACGGACAAGTCGAAAACTATCTACGATTTCATACACAAACACAATACAAACTCTATCACTTTCATTTTATTTTAGTTTAAAATTGGAAGCAAAAACAACTCTATTTATTATTAAAAATATTGCTGGCGGCTCAAAATACGTACCCGGTTTTAAGCGCCCTGCGTTTCTCACGTCCGTCTCCTCTCGAGTCACAGGGTATCTAGATACAACCCAACCCCAAAATAACGCATTACACCCTATCGGTTGACGCGCCTAATCAAGTTATCTAAAAAAGAAGAAATATTTTTTTTTTTTCCCCTTTTTTCGGCTTTAATGCATTGAAGCAAAGTAGTGTTTATTTTTAGCAAGAAAATTCAATGAATAACTTTATCATAGATATTTAGTAATGTCAAAACTACAAATAATTAGCTCTCAAAAATATTTATGTTTCATACGGGTTAAAAATCGAATAAAATCATTTGAAATCGCAAATTTTAATTTTGTGTTTAAAATGAAACGAGTTTTTTCTTTTTCAAAGTAGAAGAGCTGTTATCATTTTTGCGGGTTTCAAATTTTTTAGTTGCACTTCAAAGTAAAAATTTTTCAGACAATTTTTTAAAACCATGAACACCTTTATTTTTTAAATTCAAAAAAAATAATCGTAAAGGGGAGGAAAATTTATGAAGCCCAACTTCTAACGTAAGGGTTGTATGTTCTCCCAAAAGAGAGGCTAGCTATACGGTCGTAGTCGGGGACCTCTACCTTTTCTCTTGACATCACCGACGACGACGACCGTGACAACACTTACAATAACAAAGACGATGAAGACCGCGATGTGAGAACCCCTCATTTCCTCCCCCTTCCCTTTGCTGGTTCTGACCAGCTACTCCCCACAGCTACTCCTTACATCCCCTAGGACAGAGAGGCTCATTATGAACTAACTGTTGACGCGCACTCTATCCAAATAACGTCTAAATAACAAAAAAAATTGTTCATATTCTTTTCTTTTAAGCCTTTACTTATTATAAAACAGTTTTAAAAACAAACTACATATTAATTCATTTATTCTCGTTATCACAGGAGGCGCAATCAACACACCCGGTTGAAGCGCCCTAGTATCTAGCGACGTCGTAGTTATCTAAACTTCGACTCTATTGCTTGCCTAAAGCTGAGTGACAGTTACTTAACAGAAGAGAATATTTAAATTTTGTAGCTCAGTAAAATCGGTAGAACACCAGACGCCCAATTAATAAAAACACAAATGATCAAAAACAATTAATCCACTTACTGAAACACCAAGTCCCGCTCTGGCAAACAGCTGCTGTTAATTAAAGCACAAAAAACTTAAGGTCTAGTGAATAGGATTTGCCAGGATTCAATCTACAAATATAAAAGTTAATCACGTTTCCATTGTGTAATGAAAATTAAAACACAAATTACAAAACCATGTCCCTACCTACCTAGTAGAGCTCTAAGTTAAAAGTTGAATTCCCAGTGTCACGTTTGACCTCCAAACACCTGTACTCAACAGTGAGTACAGGGCCAACCAAAATATAAGTACCTACTTAGTTTAAGTTAAATGGTTGTTTTGAATAAAATTGAATAAGAATATTTAATGATTGGTACTCATCGTAATTAGTGTCGTATGCTCCTGTAAGTGCTGTAGAATCCAAGCGAAGTTGCAGCCGACGTAATCCAATTGTAATAGTGGGGGGGGGGGGAATCACATGGTCGTCGCTGATCAGCTGAATCACTTGGTCATAGGCGAATCACTCAGTAACACGTAGTCGCAGTTAAATTATATCGATGACATTTGGCTAATCACAAAGTTCTCAGTGGCAAGAAGTGCGCAGAAGAATCACTCAGTAACACGTCGTCGCAGTTAAATATTATATCGGTGACATTTGGCTAGTCACTAACACGTTTCGAAGATCTGATGACGTTTACATTTGACAATCGGGCCAGTATCAGGCCAACACGGCCTTCCGCGTAACACACACGCACACCTCCTCGCCCCAGGTTCGACACGACACTCTCGCTCTCGCCTTGCTCAACTCGAGGTCCTGCTTCCAACACCCCCCCCCTAATATACACCCCTCCCTCATGACTGTTAGTCGGTTCAAGGTAAGAGCCCCCTAGGAAACCTGTTATATTATTTCTATTTAAACCTGCCTGTCGTGTCCTTGGTTTGGTCACTTTTTGAACTGATAATTTTATTCTTT
>JAMZAV010013332.1:0-16504 GCA_024449915.1 Sweltsa coloradensis | reverse complement strand
GAATTTCTCCTTGTTTACTCTGATGAAATTTACACAGGCTTTGATATAATTATTTTCAAAATCTAAGTTTTTGATTAGGCATAAGTTTCTTGTATTTGACTGACAATCCAGTTGTTTAACATCTAGTATGTGTGCATCTTTATTCCGTAACGTAACAATTCTATTGTCATGCGGCGTTTTTACTAAGCATATTTGATCAAAGTAATTTACTGGAATTGTTTCAAATTCCATTACCTGTCTAAAAGCTGGTTCTAAATGAACCACAGGTATAAACAGTTTAATTATTACTGTATTCTTTGAATAAATACATTTGATTAAAGGTAGAGTATAATAGGTTGATAATGAAGTAGCATTTATCGCCAGATTATAACCATTTAGGGCTATTTGCTGTATGTTTGTGCGTAGCCATTGACGCAATGTGTCAGGAGACATTATGTTTGGATGCAAAGTATTTGCTAAGCAATTTTGATAGATAACGTCCAGTTTCCTGATGTCCATCATTAACGATAGGGGATGTTCATAAGCCGTTTGACTTAAAATGTTACTCCAATCAATTACCTGCCATGGGTACTTTTCATCTATCCCAGGTGCTTGGTAATTTGATAAGGTATGCCCCAAAGTTTGGCTATTTAAATTGGATAAACCCGCTTTATAAAGGTTTATTTCGCTAATAGAATCTCTTTGGTCACCTGATTGAGTATGAGAGGTTTGAGACTCTCTTAACCAATTAAAACCTAGCTCTGACATGACTGGTTCCACTTGGCTTGCTACTTTATTATTTCCTAGTACTCCATGTTCCCCAATGGTGGTGGGCAACTTAATATTAATTAATATGGGTACTGCATTGTCATATGCAATTACATCAGGTACACTCTTTAGAGTGACCCCTGTAGATATTTTAATATTTTCACCTTTTATCACATTAGAAAAGATGAGTATAACTAATGTATATAGGCCGGTATAGGCCAAATTCTTATTGATTGACATCATAAGTCAGATTCTGGTAATGACATGCCAGATATTTCTCAATAAGCTTTGTGAAAAAGTATTTAATGTAAATAACAACTTTGTATTCCCCTGTTCCCCTACAATGGTTTGATTTACCAAACTCTTACTTGTGGGTATATTTAAAAATCTCCTAGTCTCGTATAAAATTGATATGGTATGTAAAGAGAAGGTTCTTTTTACAATTTGTTTGTAAAACCTTATTTATTCAGGTTAACTGAAGTCTTTAGGTTAATGTAATAGTTTGCTCCTAATAGTGTACACTATTCTGCTCTAAGTTTTTTCAGGAAAAACAAAGTGCGAGGCAGATCACGACTGTCAAGTTGGTTCAACCTGGTCGCCGTGTCAGTGGCATTGTTTTGTGTGCCTTGTGGATAGACTCGTCAAAATAGGCTACAGATATAGTGCCTTCTTCTCAATTGTCGCTCCGCTCTCGACAGGGTACAATATGAACATGAAGGTGGCACTACTCTTAAAACAATTGAAAGAACTGCCCACAATCCAATACATAGGTTTAATTTGTGCGTTGATACGTTTATGAGGGTCCTTCTCACATAACCATACTTTAAAATTTAATTAAAAGAAGACTGGAGGGCTGAGATCAAGGCTATTGAGAAGCTTTCTGTTAACGAGCAGTCAGGAGGTGACTCTCGATGTTTCGAGTGACGACAGATATTCGGCCATTAAAAAACTGAGAGCCATTTTGTCGCTATAGCAACTTATTATTTCAATTTAAGTTATTCTTTTCAATAATGATGGTCTAGTCATGGAACAGCTTGGGGTTGTGGTTAAGAACTAATCTCAACTGGGGTCATTGGTCATTTCAGATAACAGGACCCTATTTTTATTTCATTTAATTAAGCTTCAAGTTGGCTCATAACTTTTTATACTCTTTTTAAAATATTTTGCCTTTTAAGAGACAAGCGTCTGTCCCCTTGGGTTCAATGACTCAAACTTCATGACATTTATCATTCCATTTGTTTTCCTTCGACCTTACTTAACATTAATACAATTTTATTTATAATATGAACTTGAACATGATAATGTGCTAAATGGCACTAGTTCTCTCAAGTTCCTTGTTTGAAAACAAACTTCGTGACTTATTTACAGAAAGTCAGTTCGCCTGTCTTCAATAAGTGTAATAGACCATGTGATCTATTATTTATTTGAATTTGATTATGATAACGTGCTCTAGGGCACAAATTCATTCAAATTCATGGTCAACAATATTTTTCGATTTAGTTCATTATTAGTAGCTGTTTCTGAAGAATAAAGTTTCCTTTGTTATCCTGTCAATGCAACCGTACAGTGACAGATTTTAAACAATTACAATAAGTACCTGTACTCATTTGTTGTACTTCCCAGTAATTATTGTTTTGTTATTTTGGCCAAAATTTAATCTTTGGCTATGGCAAGTTTTATTTTGCCATTTATCTCAATTTGAAGGACATCAAAAAGTGCATTAACACTTGATGGACTTTGCTGTCATTTTGTAAGAAGTAACATCGAACTGTTATCTTTTGGTGTGTAACCAACGTGCATGAGTAATAAAACTCGTAACTTTCCGCGTTCAAATTATTTTTTTTGAAACTACGAGAAAAACACAAAGCAATGGATGTTTTTTGGATGAGCGTAGCGAGCGTAGCGAGCGAAGCGAAGATTCCATTTCACTACACTGGAGAAAAAAATCCGGAATGTTTTTTTTTTTTTTTTTTTTTTTTTCTTTTTGTATTTTTGTGTGTCTGTTAGCACGATTCCGGCTAAACCGATAATCCGATTGCAATGAAATTTTATGGAGACCTTCGAAATCTTTGAACGAAGAACTGCCACGTTTTTGAGAGCAATCGAAAAATTATTTCTGATGAAAATCGCAATTTTACGATTTTTTTCGATTTTTTGAAAATTTCTTCGACTTATAACACCTACATGCTTTGTCGGATTTTAATGATTTTTTCACAGAACCTTAATTTTATGAATTTAGGTACTCATGTGAAATTTGAGCGCGATCGAAAAATTATTTCTCAAGAAAATCGAAAGTTTACGGGTTTTTTCTTTGTTTAAACAATTCTTTGACTTATAACACCTACATGCTTTATCCGATTGTAATGATTTTTTCACAGAATCTTAATTTTATGAATTAATATATTCGTATGAAATTTGAGCACCATCGAATAATTATTTCTTATAAAAATCAAAATTTTACGATTTTTTTCTTTTTTAAACGACGATTAATTAAAAAAATTAAAAATAAGAGTTTATTTTTTATTTAATTTAAATTAATTTTTAAAAAAATCTTCAATTAAGTAATGATTTTTTCACAGAACAACAGAAAATCCGCATAAATCTTGGCAACTCAATGCACCAATTACGCTTAACGCCGCTTTATCTTCTGTAATTAATAAGATCCAGGTCCTCTAATTACGCTCATCCAACAACGCGGCGGGGACTTAAGCGTTTTCCTAGTTATAAGGCATACAACACCTCTCTCTGTATCTCAGATACTTATCTTACTTTATTTCAAGCAATCGTAATTTATTTACTTTACCGTTGTTTATAAACGTTCATCCAATTCAAATTAAAAGTGCTTTGGTTTCTAAGGATTTTGTTCCTTTTCTCTATTGTTGTTCTTAGTTTACCGGTCAAGTTCACATGTGTGGGGACTTGGGATTGACCCCAATGTTACGTGACTTTAAAATTGAGTAAACTTTGACATTCTCATATTGTGTGATTTACGATCTTGGCTATTAACCATGATCGAAGCATACGTAAATCTTAATTTTGAGTAATATACGATCTTGGCTAACTTAAAGCATACGTATTTTTTATTCACCTATTGAGTGATCTATGATTATGGCTACTTTTAGCATAAATAGACTATTATCAAACTCATTAAAGTGTATTGTGCCTATGTGGAGTGATTTATGATTATGGCTATGTAATATTCCATACCTGTGATTAAATTGCCCGAACACAGGAGGACTTACATAACACAAAGAAATACAAGGTCTAGCTCAATATTGCCGAAGAACACAAAAATCCTCAATTAATAAAATTACATTAATTAATTAATTATAAACAATAATTAATTAATTAATTTGATGAAATAAAATTAATACCTGAAAAACAAATTTATTATAAAAGAAGGATTTCAAAATGGATCAATTCTACCAAATTATAACAATGAGAATGATTTCCATTTCCAATTACAAAACAATGAAATAGCAGCCTACCTGCCTAAGGATCCGTTCTATTATTAATACTAAATTCCCATTGGCTAATCCACCTGCCTATCCATACATCTGTTTACCCATCCAAAATATTATAATTAATTTTGAAATTGTTTTGAATCAAATAATGAATTTTAATTAACCATTGATTATTAAAGATGTTTGGTACTCATCTATTTTTACTCCGGGTGAAAATACATTGCGAGACTCTCGACCGGAACGAAGTATCCTCCCGCGTGACACCTGACGGCGACCACTTCAACACAAACCAGCTGATGCGCAGAGACAGACACTCCTGGACAGTCTATTGGTTACTGAGGAATCCGCAACGTAATTCGACGTAATCCATTCACTTGAGTAAATACTGCACAATCCGGGTAAGGATTTCCAACAAGATACGAGTACAATCGGCCACGATGGAGATATAAATTTATGGTGATGTTAAATATGTCATAACTGTTCCTGGTGATGCACACAAATAAACAATGATGAATTATGCAAATGAGATGACGTTGAACATGTCACAGAATATTCCTGAAGAAGCGCGCACAAATTAACAACAATCAAAAACCGAACACACAATGTAAAATATAGGCACAATATTTTACATAGCACTTGACTTTTAGTATCCAAAGAATTAACCGTAAACTCGCTCTATTGATTGTAACTTTTAAGACACTGTGGATACAATCACACAGATCTTCTAGTGAGGCCTATTAACGAACTACATAATGACAAAAGCACAGGGGCCGTCCCTCCGACCGTAACCAAACTGTTAATTCAACCGCCTATGCAGCCTGCGCCCGTGCGCCGACACACACTCACACACACCTCTACGACAGCTACGAGTCCAACTACTGCCTAGCCACCTGTCCAGAGAAGTTTTATATTCCTCAAATGTCACGTGACACGATAGCTCCTCCCTGAAAAGTGTAAAGAGCATCCACCTAAGATTTACCTTCACAGACACCCCCTCACTACACCCTTCATCTACAAGATGAGTCCGGCTCGCCCTTAGTTTGTACTGCCTCTATACAATTCCGAGAACCGAGCTGCGTCTTCTCTTCTGGTTCACGGTCGAAGTCCAGAGAAGGATTTCGAACGTTCGTCGTTACAAAATAGTGAATGCATTGAAGCATGTAATGTCAATGCTAGACTACCTTCTATGAAGAAAATATCCAAGTAGTGAACTTCAAACTCTAATTACTCTCTTAATACTTAACCGATTCGTTTCAAATAAGCGGCAAACATCTTTAATATGACCAGTTCATATAATGTACTACTTTAAAATTAACAACTTAAGCCATAAATAGCTTAATTAGTTTTATTACTAATTATTCATTTTTATGTTAATTACAGATTCAAATTCATACACCTGATAATTGGTTTCGATAGTTAATTATATAGTAACATCTTATTGATGAAAATACCCTTGATATGCTGCATATTAATGGAGTTAATAAATTAATTGCATAAATTTGCATATTCATATGGAAATATGGTAGATATTGAATTGAAAATAGCTAGAAAGGCTTGTTAATCTCACAATTACCCCCCGTATGAATCAATTAAATTGGAACCTATTTAATTAATTCATACTTATGATGACAAAAAATATAATTATCCAAATGAAAATTCTTTATCACTTAATATTATTTTGTATCATTATTATATCATTTTACAATGGAAAAATCCTCCACCTAATTGAATACATCTCGCCTGCCTACATTACTACTCCCATTTGCAGTACATCCACAATGTAATTCAAGAACAATTAATAATTAAAAATTAATATTATAATTAAAATCAAAATTATTCATTATAGAATAGTAAAGAAATTATTAATGAATAATAATATCAATCAATAGCCTTGGTGTAGTTAGTTAAAAGAATCAATATTGAAATACAATTACAAAGTTATATAAGTTGATTGGTGCAAGTAACTTGGGACTGACTATACCTCTGGTTTGGTTGAGGTATGGCAAGTTGTCGTGAATCATCTATACCTTGAGAGTAGGTCACTGTCCCCAGCTGTTTTGTCAACACACCCTAGCTAAACCTGACGACCTTGGCTTCTCCGCCTGTACTTTGTGTACGGAACTACCCTCCTTCAGAAATAACTCGTTCTCTCAAAGAATAGCAGACCACATTGTTGAGTATAAAATTCGACGTGGTATGGAATTGTATTATACTACACCAAAACAAGCTTACATTGTATGAAAAATAAACACATATTCTTATCAACACTTGCCAATTCTACATTAATAGTCAAGCAAAAATGATTCTCAAACAAAATATATTATCTAGTACTAATTATACTTCTAATTAGATACCACTCATTATTAAAATATGAAGTTGCTTCACTTCTTGAATCATTGTCAATGATCATTATTATTGTGATAGAAAAACTTTCTATAATCTAAATGATTGATAAGTGGGCCGCACTAAACTACCAAAGACTCATCTATAAAATGTTCATTATCAATTAACTAATTATTCATTCTGATAATAATTACTTTTCCATTAATTAAAAAAAATTATTGTATTTTGATAGCATCTCGACGTGTTTTTAAACATTTACCTTAGCCTACAACAGATCTCCAAACACCCTGTTAATTACATCCTAGCAATTGGAACAGTGAATTGAAAACCCACAACACTCTCATTAAAATAATCTAAACGCTACTTACTTAAGAAAGACAACATTTAATTAATTCAGTGAGTATATTCCATATCAGCACAAATCAACTCAATTCAAATCTCAATCTCACAATTCATCTCAAATCAATATCCAATTATCGACGCAGTTCAACTCAATTCATTTATCGGCGTAGCCTTTATCATTTCGACGCAATATCTCATCATCTCATTTCCATTTTAGAGGCAATTCCTCTTATCATCTCAATACAATAGTTCATCATTTCTCTGATCAACATAGTCAATCAGTGTTTCATCAAATCACTTTTCATACTCACAAGCTATGTCCCTCTGATTCAGTAATGCTGAATATTTTATTCCAACTTAAATGCTGACTTAATTTTCAAACAATGCCCCGCCAAATTCCTATAAACTTATTAACAAACATATTTGATATCTGCCCTAGTCTAATTAATCTTGTTACACTGTCCATCAATCAAAATACAAATAAAAATTACATGAATATTTACATACTAATTAGCCCACCTTCAAATCATTTTACAATTCTTTGTTTGACTTTATTCTACCACTTTCATCTTGACTTTCTTGATACTAGCTCCTTTAGCTTAGTACCCCCCACTATTTCCAATGCCTTCATTTTTACTTTGACGTGTCCTAGACGTCCGGTCACTGTCTCCTTCATCCGGCGTCTAGACACTACATGTTTATGTCCCAATAGCCTCGTTTTAGACTTAGCCATGATTCCTTTCTCTAGGCCTTCCTGTCGTTTACTACCCCCCACTGTCCTGTAATTCTCTTCAGACAAATCTATCATCCAAGTTTCAATTTTCATCCACTCCATGTCTCTTCTCCCTCTTTCTATTTCCATTTCAATCATTACCATTTTACATCCAATTCTCTTTTTTTTACTCAATACTGTTAACGGTCCTGACCGGGGACAACACGGTAGTGTCTTCCCAAGTCATTAGCCGGTTACTTACGCCTCCACCAAAACTGTTTTGTTCGGTTCAGTTTAGACCGATTGATAGATTACTGCATGACTTTGAGAGGTAACTGTCTCGTTTTAATTAGAGGTATGAAACCTCTGGTGGATCAGTGAGTATGATGAATGAAGGAAGAGGACAATAACACTGAAGTTAATTACATTTGTAATATTTAATTAATACGACATTCATGATTATACACGTTTTAGAGCCTGGTTTGGTTATTTAACATAAAGGTCGGCCTGAAGGACCTAGGTTTAGTTTATAACCTCTGAATGAGTTACTATAATGACGTCCTTTACGTCCTGGGAATACTCCCGGCTGATAGCCATCGTACATACATATAATAGTTCAACACCACATGGTAAAAGGTTTACATTTATAAGTACATAATAAAAGATTGAATTACACTCACCAGAGTCCCTCGGGTAATACACCACAGTTGGTTTGAAAGTTGGTTCTATGTCCACTCTTGGCAGAGATGAAGATAGAAGTGACTTTACTGTGCCATCCCATGCTCCTTTTATACAGAAACCCTGCCCACTACCTACGTCACTGACTCATGGGCGTCGCCTACCAAGTCATGGTGTTGGCTTGGTGACGTTGTAGAAAAATATAGGAGTGGTGTCGTTATTTCTGGGGGTTCTAGTTCCTGCTAGTGGCATCTTTATTGCTCTAATGAATGGAGCTGTTTTGGAAGGATAGAGTGACCTTTAGGCGGCTTCCTTTCTAATTGTAACCTTAGGTGGACACTCTCTAGCTAGCTCTGAAAATATTTAGTATTAAGTTAATTAGGCGCCGGCGGTCTCTTTGATTAAGTATGGTTGCTGTCTACCGCTAGAAATAAAGAAGAATCTTTATTGCAACTGTCATTCATATCTGAATGCGAGCGGCTAGCGTCCTGGCGACAAAGACTCAAACACCGGATGTCGGCAGAGTGCATTTATACAAAGGATAATTGGCTGCTTATTTTAGAGTATTGTGTTAAGCCAAGAGCAGAGTGTGATATCGGCTATGCAATACACAGTATGCAGTACCTCATAGGCAAAGTGCAATGTAATGTTTTGTGCATAAACAAGTTGGCTGCAATAGTGTGCAAAGAGAATGCATAGTGCTCAAACTAGTTGACCTTGGCTGAAGGCCAGGCCTGTGTGCAAAACAACAACACACGCACATTCTTTGTCAGTAACCTTTAGATCGGCTAAGTTGCTAAATTACCTAATTAGCTATGTAGGAAATCCTAAGAGCGAGCTAGCCTGGCCAACTATCACTATCTAGCTCTATGACTTGTGTAGCAACATTATGTGGGTTTGTTAATATTGTATCGAATTGGTATGTGTAGCTGTGCTCACTATGCCATTTCGTTACACGACCCCCCTCCCAAGCGCGCGCGCCCCCTGGCCGCGGCAAAACGTTATACCTCTGGTAAGGGTAAGTCAATGTACAAGTCAATTAGTGCAATAACAAAAAGAAACGTAATAAAAGCAAAGATTCCAACCAGACTCGTTTAACCTAAAGTTAAGTATAAGTAAATCATAATATTGTATCCTTCGTCAAAAGTTTAATCCATAAGATACACAAGAATAATGCAAGTTGAACATCAACCAAAAATTACAACATAACACAATACATCATTTAGCTTAACATTCATAAAACAATATCAACGTTACAACTAACATAATAAAAATACATGTTGGTTATTCTAAAACTGAGAATGACTCAAAGTGAACAAAAGTGAAAAACACAAAAATTGAAACTACAACAATATGTGGTCGTTCCACATAAAATGAAAAGTTAAATCTAAAGTACACAAATTATTTATACCAAGGTTTAAAAATTTATACCTGTAACGTTAGGAATGAAAAGGTTCATAAAAATCTCATAAAAATTGTTTCAAGTTCCACTCACGATTTTGGTCTTTGGCAGAAACACTTCATAGCCCCAGGATCTCTTCTTGCTCCCAATTATCGGAAACACGCGGGAGAGCCACCAGTGCTACCCTTTCCTGGGCATAGGGTGCACATAGGGCACACGAACATGCCGGATTGATCCGGGTGGGCGAAACTACTGGGCTTCCAACGGTCATCTCGGTGTCCGGCGAGGTTCTTTCCAGTGGGATCGTGTTCGTCTCCGAGTTGGTGGGTGATATTCTGGTGTCCATGGGTGTTTCCTCATCTACAGGAGGGTTGTCGGTCATCTCTACTGGAGATGATTCTGTTGGGATCCGGGGTGTCGTGGTCGGCGTAGGCGGCTGCAGCGCGGTTTCCACCGCTCTTGCCGCGCTGGCCAACACCTCCAATCCCCTTGGTACTGGAACCGGAGTCATTGGTCGGTCCAGCAACTCCTTTAGTAGGTTTAGGTTAGGGGTCTTCTTCGGGATGGTGATTTTGGATTTGGCTTTATAAGGGGTCCAATCCGCTTCTGCTCCGGGATAAGATCGTTTGGTTGTCTGGTGGGGATCTTGAACGGGTGCGGACAGTGGACGACCCCAACCCTTGGACATGGTCAGGTCAGTGGCGGCCATCCGAAATTGGTTTGGTTGTGGATGTAGACCTGACGGTCGGCCAAACGGGTTTTGGGACCTGCGGTCAGCCAGAATGCGCCCACCGCTTGTGGAGAGAGCATCACCAATCCGGGGAAGGAAGTTGGCACTTCGTGTTGCCGGGACTGGTGGTAGGGTGGGGTGTAGCGTTGGAACGGGTGGTGTTTGGTGGGATTTCTCTACCTCGCCATAGGGCCAAAATGGCAGGTAGCCCGCGGGAACGGGAGTCACTTTAGGGAGTCGGGTGACTTGGTCGACAGGGCAAGGAAAGGAGCGTACGTGTCCCAGGCGGCCATTCTCAATTGTGTAGTGGGGCACCAGCACCCACTCTCGTCCGGTCGTCGCCTGGATGATTGAACGGGGGCCCCATCCTCTGGCAATGGGGATGAGGGTCCGTGGGATCTCTTGGCGAGGTTCCGGGCGGTAGTCAGCCGGTATGGGTACCAGGGCAGGCATGGCACTCCTTCCGGACGGGCGAAATCCCGCACTGGGTCCGGCGCCGTCCCGTGGCTCAAAGGCATGCCCTCCCGTGATGTGGGTACCTCGTACCTGGTTGACCAGGTAAGCCTGCCGCGGATCGTTGAAGGGTTCTGGGTATCGTGAGCGGGGTCGGATGGTTATGATGATGTTATCTCCCTCTGAGACAGCATCGCGGTAAGTGGCGTTGTCAGCCGCTACTTGTCGTATAAAATATTCTTCCCTGTCCATTTCCTATATAGACAAATTGATATTGGATTAATATTACAATTTTTTCAAACAGTACATCACTGTTAATTTGGGTTTGGGAAGGAATTTATTTCCTTTTCGTTTTCATAGAAGCTAGTTGTAGTTTCTTCCAAGGGTGGAGGGGTGGCAACCCTCGGGGATACATGTAGCCATCTGGACCTTCATCAAACAAGGGTGGTGGCGTTTCAGGCCAATCCCTCATTTCCATGTAGGTGGGATTGTTAGCTACTAAACGCCTATGGGTTTCTACACTGAGAGGTGAAATAATTGTATTTGGTCTAGTGAAGACTGCCCCGGGGGTAATTAAAGGGTTTCTTCCTCGTCTAACTAGAGTTTCAGGTGTATGAGGTGCAATTATAGGCTCCTGACTCGCCCTTGATTGAGAGTTTTTCCATCCCTTTCCAATTATCCAATATAACATTCCTTGACTTATTATTATTATAGTTAAAAGGATTCCAATTATTCCATATAACAAATATGGCGGTAATATTTCTTCGTGAAGAGTTGGTTTAACCGACTCATGTTCCATCTTCGCCCGTACCCATTTATTTATCATGGCATTACTAAGATACCTATCAAATCCTATTATATTTTCTTTAATAACCAGAGGTCGGTTAATTAAGTGTCCTAAAGTAATTTGATACATTCTTAATTCCACATTTTCGTCCTTCTTTGTAAAAGGAACTGGCCATCCTTGATAAGGAATGGTACTGTTTCCAATGAATATTGTGCAATTACAACAAGGTACTTGAAGGTATATTGCCGTATAATGTTCCTTTTCTTTCATGCTTATTAATCTGTCGTTGGAGCAGTTAATCCGAATTGGTAAAGATTTCGTAAGGATTACTTCTCCTGTGCGTGATATTGGATAAGCTCTTATGGCTTCTACTTGATCTAGACATCTTGTGGGGCATTTGCTCCTAAGACTTGCTGTAGAACCTCCATGTCCTAGTAAATCTAGACATGTCTTTACATAGTTATATTGAAAATCTAAATTTTTCAAAAGACAAAGATTTTTTGTACTTGGATGGCACTCTGGTCGCATTACATCTTGTAATCGCGCGTTTTTGTTATTTATGAGTGCGATTCTATTATCAGATGGTGTTTTAACCATACATACTTGTTCAAAGTAATTTACAGGGATTGTTTCTAAATCCATCACTTGAATTAGATAGGGTTCAAAGTTAATAATAGGTATAAACAATTTCATGATTATTTCATTCTTAGAGTAAATACATTTAACTAATGGTAATGAATAGTATTTTGCCAATGACGTAAAGTTTATTGCCAAGAAATGACCATTTGAAGTTATTTGTTCCATATTATCGCGTATCCATGCTTGTAACGCGTCTGGAGACACTATATTTGGGTGAAGTGTATTGGCTATACAACCCTGGTAAATTATATCTAATTTCCTTGAGTCTATTATGGTAGATAATGGTCTTTTCACAAGTTTGGTTTCACTAAATATTTCATTTAGATCAATTATATGCCAAGGGTAGTCCTCTGTATTCCCTAGACCTTGGAAATTAGAAATAGACTGACTTAAGGTTTGGCTATTTGGGTTGGATAGCCCAGGTGAATATAAATTCACTGCTGCGATTGATTCTAAATTATCCTCAATTTTTCTTCGAGGAACCTGAGGTTCATTGATCCAATTGAATCCTAGCTCAGATACATATGGTTCTACTTGGCAGGCCACTTTACTCGTCATCATTACCCCGGGTTCTAGAACTCGAGCGGGTAATTTTATTTTAATTAACATTGGAATTGCATTGTTGTATGCAACTACATCAGGTACTTTCCTTAAGGTTACCCCTGTGATTATTCTTATCCCTTCTTTCATTGATTGGGTGGCTGTCAACAAAGCACACAGGCTCGTGGTGACCATCCAATATTTAAGTATCATTTTTTAAGGTGCGTGGTTTGTCTTTAGCTTCAATAAACTTAAACTTAACCTTAACAAACCTTTTCGTTTTGGCTTATAATTTGTCAGATATTCCTCAACACGTTGATCCGGAATATATATCTTTCATATTCTTTATAATGGCTAAAGCCGGTTTGAAACACAAAAGACTCTGGGTTCACAAGTAATCAAGAGTCCTGGCTTCTGTTTAAAAACTAAAACAAACTCTCTGCAGATGCCTTCTTATCAGACAGCTTAAGAGGATGATGTGTTTTTAGTGAAACTGCTAGGCGTTTTTAAAAATTTTAAAATTAGAATCAAAAAATCTTAAAATTGAGCTAATTATAGTAAATTCTAATTCGAGCTGGTAAACTGAAAAATAGGGAACTGTTTTGACTTTTTCCCTTTAAACTTACAAGTTAAATGTGAGCATCCTTGGTTAAGCAAACCTTTAAAAACAGGCCCAAAAACCGTTCGATTCTAAAAATTTTAGTTTTGCAGACGAATTATACTTTTTTTTCGTAATTATTACGGGAAATAATCGCGTTACATTTTTTCTGTGTGGGACATGTTTGGAAAAGCTTTGTCTAATACCTAAAAGAAAATTTTTAAAATGACAGGGGTCCTTTCCAAGGAAACTCCCGACCTTCAGGGCAATGGACAGTCTTTTTTTTTTGGCAAAAAGGGATAGGGATCCCTACTCAAATGAGTGGTTTTGAGAAACACCCCATACTGGGTTTCGGGAAGTACCCCATACTGTCCTGGTTGACAAATGAGGGTGCTTTACTCATTATTTATTCGTGTTAAAAATTGTTTACTGAAACCACGGGTTAAATTTTCGTGCGAATTTTTTAAGCATCCGTTACCTTTACGTCCAAACTTCTTTTTGGCAAACTCTGTATACTATTACCACAAAAAAAAGGGTTTTCCTATTAGTTTCCTATTACCGGTTAGTTCATGAAGTAGAGTTCCACCTCGGGGGGAAAGTCTCAAAAATCCCATCTGGTTCGAATCCTCCCCTCCTTTATACTACCTCCCTAGCAACTGAAAATGTCATAGAGCATTTTTTAGAAAGGGGGCTCTAGAGATTGCCAAAACTTTTGGTTTTTATCAATTCCAAATGATGATTTATTTTCATCTTTAGTCATCACAGAACTTACATCTAACCGTTGTTGGGGCTAGTTTTTGACTTCAGTAAAAATCAGGGATTGGGAAAACAATTATCGAAAGGCGTTGGATTTTTCTACGGGTCTCCGCTTCTGAAACTTTTTTGAGTCAAATTTTATGCATAAAATCTAAGTGAATATTCGTTTGGGTTTTAATTTGTCTTGTTTTATTTTGCTAAAATTAGCTTATTAACTGTTGAAAAAACCTCGACGGATGTGGTTCATGAAAAACCCCCAAGTCGTTGCCTAATTGCATTTTGAAATAAAAGTTCTCATTTTTGGTAATCACTTTGCACCTTAGCTCAAAGCCCAATTAGGACATTCGCTCGCCTCAAAAATGAGTAAAGCGGCTTTAATTAGAATTTTTATGAGCCTTCACTCCGGCGTTGTGGATTTTCTTTGATAGTCCACCAAACGCCTACAATTGGCAGAATCCCTTTGATTTCGCCGACCAAATGTGGTATTGGGACCTTAGGTCACGGGATACATAAATTTGACACTCCTTTGCAAACTGTCTGATTGCTTCATTGAGGCTGACTCTTGGTATTGACCCAAATACGAAACCCCAAACTAAATTTAAAGCCATTATGAGATTTGTTATTTTGCTAATGTTTAGTGAGAGTGTATCTAATGAATTTATGACAACTCCACAATATACGTCTGTAGGGACTAACCGGTAACGATTCTTATGACAAAATTTTTTGGGTTTTTTGATTATTTTAATACCCGGGCATTACAAAAATTCGTTATTGGGTGATCTTTAGAAAACAGAAAAAGAAAAATGACCTCTTAACAAATATTGTATTTGAATGAACCAATGATTCACAAAGGAACAAGTAAGATTTAGCCGACAAGGAGGGCCCCGAGGTCACTTGTGTTTGTAGAATATGATTGGCATCAAAAAAGATCCCCAAATTATCTAAATGCGTTGCCTTCGTATACAAAGGGGGTACCAGTCCTCTGATTTCCCCAGACTGTTTACCAAACCAAATGTTTCCCCCTGCAATTTTTTTGGGATTTCTTTTTTTCATTTAATATGTTTTAAGAATTTCTCAATTTCCTTTAATCGTATCTTTCCCTTAAAAGCGGGATTTGTGATTTATTATTCTCATAATTATTTATGTGATCCCGAGTTTTGTTACACAACAGGTTTGAAAACCTTTGATATTGCGAGTGGGAATGCTTTCTTTCCTTTTTCCCCAACCCGAAAATATGGTACCATTTCTCCCGTGGAAAAATTTTATTTTTTCCCTTCCCTAAGGGTAAAAAATTCCCCTTTTTCCCCTTTCTTTTATTTTTACCAAAGTCCTACTGGGAAGAATTAAGGCATCACCTATTTTTAAAAAATGATAATTTTTTTGGGGTTAGTCAAACTTCAGTGTGAGACAGACTTTGTTAAGGTGTCCCCATGATGTTGTTATGTTAACATACGTGGGTTTGAACCGGATCCTAGATTTTATACTCTTACCCCAAAATGTGTCCATCTTTCCGTCCTACTTACTCAAAAGTTGTCAGAATCATAATCTACGGGTTTTTTGCCCGTTTCAAAATCAACAAGAGATTACAGTAGGTTATGTACTTGTGGGTTTTTTCCCTTTTCCACTTTCAAAATTTTTTAAAATTTTTTTGTTTAAATTGAACTTCACCCGTTCGTAGACTATTCCCCCCATTCGGTTTTAAGCAATCAAAATGTCCCTCTGATTTTCTTATAACCCAAAAAAGCCATTTATGCCTTTTCCTTCTTTGGTTACAAATCTAATATCCTTAAATCCTTTTAAAAATTAGTTTCTATTACTAGTATTTTTTCCAAATTTGTGACACAATGTGCATTGTTAGTCATTCATTTTGAGTTGTCGCCGCTTTATGGCTGGACGTAACATGGTTTAAAAATTTTTAATTTTTAAAATGGCCCTAATGCCTAATCTTTCCCAATCTTTTGGTATAAACAGTATTTTTCCCAAACCCTACGTTTTTGAAAGAATATGTTAGTAAAGTTACTTTTGGAGAAACTTCAATTTTTCAAAATCTTTCCTTTTTTTGTGAATTGATGTTTAAAACCTCTCGCGATCACCCTAAATCTGGGGGGTCTTTAAATGTCTTTTAATCACACTTGGGTTTTTTGCACGTCACTCATTTTTGGACTGTTACTAATATTTAAATATTTTTTATAAAGGGAAAATTCATTAATCGCGAAGTCTTTTTAAATTTTTTGAGTTAAACTCACTCACGGTTTTTATTTTTTTTCCTTGTTTTAATGATTTAAAGTTAAAAACTGTTTGAAAATGCGACAA
>JAMZAV010013331.1:0-16044 GCA_024449915.1 Sweltsa coloradensis | reverse complement strand
TTTTTGGGCCAAAAGGGTTTGTTTTTGGTGACAAAGGGTTTGGGCAAAAGGGTTTTGTGTTGTTTGTTTGGTAAAAAAGTTTCTAAATGTGACGTGACGTTTGGAATGGTTTATGGATTTTGTGGCTGGTTGATGCTAAAGTAAACATTTGCTTACCCCAAGTGCGTTCTATTAAACAAATGTAGGCAAATGTTTACTAAATGTTTACTAAATGGTTTGTATTGGTTTACTCCATTTGGTTTTTATTTGTTTGCAAATGTTGGACATTTTTTTTAGTGCGGGTAAGCTACTATAAAAATATCAGCCATCCAAATGGTATACTTTTTGAAAAACTTTGCACCAAAAATCGTTCAAAAAAGTAGCAATAGAGGAAAAATACATCGACCAAAAAATCAAAATATATTTTTGATATTTTCAAAAGACAGTGTTTAATGATCATACTCTATCACTTCTGTTTTTAGCATATTTTGGATTTTGGTTTTTGGTGAACACACAGCGTTAAATAAGATATGTCACAGCGTTGGAAAATATTTGGTGGAGGTGCCGGGTCTAGAGATGTGCCTCAGTTGTGTAAATCTAGGTCACCAAAAACATTCTGTAGATACCATCTTTTTAAAAGGACGACAAAAATCGCGTATTATTGTTATGTTACGCCTCAATATTGAAGGCCAGAAAGTTTGCAAATATTTTTTGCATGATAAATGGGTTCAAACGAGTCCAATTAAGAACTTTGCCGAAGGAACATATTATGCATAATGCCTTATAGCGACTTACAAAAAGTCATGTCCCAGGGTTTAAGTTTTGAAATATGGTCTAACTACATACCTACCTACATACCTACTTACATACCTATCATCGCTCAAAATTAGGAATTTTGTCAGCCCTCTTAAGAATGAGGAGGCCGATTTTTTATTTTTTTTTTACTTTTATTAGTTAATATTTTTAACTAATAAACATGACTGTTACTCTTACATTTGTTACGTACGTGGTACGTAACTGTAAACATTGATGCCTGTTGCCTACAAACAAATACTTATACATATACAGTGTTGCCTCCTCGACATGCCTGGCATCACCGCACGTCCGAGTCATCAAGGCTTTAGGCCAATAACAAGTTAACAGGCCATAGAGAAGACAAGTCGCGCAAGCGCGGCTTGAAGCCGCTACGCGGAGGGCGTGGAAAACCTCTTTACTCGGAATACCTCGTAGTTGGAAAACCTCGTTGACGCGACAAAATCGCGAATCGGTCCGTGTACGGCCGCGGATTCGGTAGTTTGCGGGTAACGTTTGTCGTTTATCCGAAGTCCTGGGACAAATTTGTTTTACGGGACACTTTCGGTACGCCGCCGGACGCTGTCCGCCGCCTCTAAGTACGGTGAAAAATGATTTTCGAAATCGGAACATTTTTACGTCTTTTGTGTAAAATGTGTGAGAAATGTTTTCTTGGGGCAATTGTTCGGGACTCTTATGTGAAAGACGCCACTTCATACTCACTTGTATGCAATGCTGCTATTGATACATTCCCTGCGCCACGTCATGAGCCACATTACGTCAATCCTCGGGAACGGTCCTGACCTTGACAGAATGTGATGCTCCAGATAAGACGCGTCAGACCGGCCAAGCCAGGCCAAGCTATGCAACGATCCCAGTAACATCTGGTGTGTCTCGCCCGTCCGAAGGTCGTGAATCTCCTAGCCGTTGCCTGATTATTTAAAAATTCAAGGTTCGGTTGTATTACCATGTTAGGTTTTACATTTCCTTCTGATGAGGAAAAATCGCAAACCGAGACAGTTTTCCAGTTTTTCTTTCATTCTCGGCTATGGTAATTAAACAGTATAAATCTGAGGCGACAAATGCATGGCCAAGAATAATCAAAAAGTTCAATTGCTGACGCTTCCTTGTTTTCCGACACTTTTTCGGGACGTCGCCGGATCCTACCCGCCGCCCCGAAGCTGCGGGTAAAAGAGGATGTAGTAAAAAAATGTTATTACATTATTTAACAATTAAAAATAACCCCTGTTAATAACCCCTGCTGCGTTCGACCAATACGGTTCCAAAGACCTCAAGATGGACCCTATCGCACAAAAATTGCCAGAGCTATTAAAAGAAACAGTGTTTTTTGATTTTTCCAAAATAAACCAACAATTTAAAAATAAAATAATTTAGTATAAGGGCCGTAAATCCCTCTGACGCCATTGGTATCGCCCCAAAAATGAAATGGCATGAATATTAAACAAATGTATTAATTTCCGTTTCTAAAATCTCCCCCCCCCCCCCCCCTCCCTCCAATCAAACTCTCGAAAATCGGATGTCTTGGACGCGGCCCTGTGACGTAATTGGGAAATAGCAAAACCGAAAAAAGTTACTAAATTTAACTAAATAGTCCAGGTTTGTGTATTGAAAACTCAACTTTACACCCTCTTTCCCCCTCCCCCTCCATCATATACCCACATCATGGCCCACCACAATGGAAATGCTGGTATTAAACCTATTTCCGCAAAAAGCTGGGAGATGTTGATAAAATGTATTTATTTCCATTTCCAAAATCGCCCCCCCCCCCCTCAATTGCCCGAGTTGTTGAGAAAAGAAATGTTTTTTGGATTTCCCAAAATTGACGTTCGATTTTGCACGACGCTTTCGGAATCGCCTTGTCCTCCTGAACACTTGTTAAAAACATTTTTTGATATTGGTACCACTTGGTATTTTTCCGGGTTTTTCCGGGACGCCAAAATGTCGGCGTCTGACGTCCGGTTCCGTAGTGTCCGAGATGGCGGAGATTGGACAACAATTGCAAAAGTTATTAACAAAAGTAATGTTTTTTGGATTTCCCAAAAATGACCAACGATTTTTTCGAAACGCTTACGGACTCGCTTCGACCTCCGAAACATTGTGGAAAAAAATTTGGCAAATCTGACAACTTTTGTATTTTTTTTCCGGGTTTTTCCGTGACGCCGATTTTCCGGGACGCTTTTCCGGGATACGCAAAAATTAGCCTCGTCATTCCGGTTCCGTAAAGCCCAAGAGGGCCCCGGAACGGAGAAGAACTGCCCGAGTTATGACGAAAAGAAATGTTTTTTTTATCACCAAAATGACCAAACCACTTTTTGAGAAATTCAAAGAAATTTTTTACACCACGTCTAAAATTTGACAGATCCTGACTATGTTTTTGGACCCGGCCCGCTGACGTGTTCGGTTCGGCGAAAAACTCAAAATGAAAAAAATTCAAATCCCAAATTCCCCTTTGGCACCCCAAAAAGGGTTGACGGTAGTCCTGGGTCAAAACACGTCAATTTCCCAATGCAAAAATTATGATCGTAACGTTTTTAGCCGTCCTGCAGTCCCTGTCGTGTTTTGTTATGTACTGAAAACTCGACTTTACCCCCCCCCCCCCCTTCCCCTCTTCCACCTTCATATTCCCTCATCATGGCCCATCACGACGGAAATACTGGTATTAAACATAATTTCTGCAAAAGGCTTGAAGATAGTGAACAAATGTATTAATTTCCATTTCCAAAATCCCCCTCCCCTCCCCTCCCCTCACCCCCCACAACTGTGTAATTGGGCGTCTAGTCAAAACAGTCCTCGAAAATCGGATGCCTTGCACGCAGCCCTGTGACATAATTTGAAAGAGCAAAACCGAAAAAAGTTCCTAAATTTCACTAAATATTTAAGGTTTTTGTATGGAAAAGTCGACTTCACTCCCCCCTCCACCACCCACTTCGTTCATAACCCCTCATCTTGGCCCATCACGACGGAAATACTGGTATTGAACATAATTTCGTCAAAAGGCTTGAAAATATTGATCAAATGTATTAAATTCCCATTTCCAAAATCCCCCCCCCCCCCCCCCCCCCCCAAACTGTGTCATTGCGGCGTTAAGTCAAAACAGTCCTCGAAATTCGGATGCCTTGGACGCGGCCCTGTGACGTAAAAACCGAAAAAAGTTAATACATTTCACCAAATATTAAATGTTTAAGTATTGAAAACTCGACTTTACATTCCCCCTCCCCCCCCCCTCACACAAAAATAGTCTGGGATTGCCCTCAACAGTGGTTCATGTCCTCGATTGCCCCTTTATCATAACCCGACCCCTGTTTGTGGTTCATTGATTTATATAAAATTAAATCATTTCAAAATTTAATTTTTATTTACATTATTTATATTTTAACTACTCAAAATTGCCCCTTTAAAAACCCTTTGACCTGTTGAATGTCTAGCACGCATACGCTTTTGTAGATCTTGTCAAGTTTTAAGTACCTATGTGTGTCATTTTGGATTTTGAATGTCATTATCTTCCACATGAACCTTGTTCAGGTGAATATTGTGTTGAATTGATTTTTTGAATTGGATAGTAGGCTTAACCCTTTCAGGGCCTCATTTTATGCAGAGCATTGCACATCTTCTTACAACACTTGAGATATAAATAGATTTTGCCCACAATAGCGTCTCAGTATTATCCGAACACAGTAAGCATGCAAAATGTAAAATGATAATAATTTATTTATCGTTTTTGAATTACAAACTAATTTTCAAGTGCAATTTCGGCGCTCAGGACCTTTGAAAAGTGAGACGGAGTAAATTTTATTATTAAGATTGATGTTCATATTAATTAATTAGCCCAACATGGTAGGGACCTAAAAGTCGAAATAGGGCCCGTTTCGGGGCATCCAAAAAATCATGTTGGATAAGAAAATGCTATTACATTCTTTAAATAATTACACATGGATTGCTTGTCGGAAGGAAAAAACACGGCCGAATGTAACAAAACACAAAGTGTTTGTTATGAAACTGTAGATAAATGTCCCGTGCGTGAAAAGTGATATTTTTCGTTTTCAAAAAATAAGTCTCCTTTGAGTTACGACCGCCAAGCAGGCCTATTTATCCAGAAAAAGATGCCCACAAAACTGTAAAATAACAGGTAAAAGGTAATTTTCGCCCACAGAGGGCGAAAACGAAGAGTTTAAACGTTCATTACCGGATTCCCTGAATCATTTTTTATTTTAATAGCACAACATTACAACTAAAATCTTGGTTATTACACCCCCGCCCACCCCATTTAAATGTTGGTGCAAAATATTTTCAGAAGATAAATTTTTATACGTGGCAAATTTGTAATTTCCATATCGTATCGAACTATGTTCAATAATAAAAAAGTTTGGTACCAAATCATTCGTGACGATCGATACATTGTTGTGAATCAATCTTGTGCTCGAGATAAATATTTACCGTAGAATTTGGCCCATTAAAGTTGGACATTGTCTCAAATCTGACGTCCCGGCCGGCAATCAACATTGTACCGTTACGACGGGTTCGATATTCGGTACCCAAAAATATTGTTTTTCTGATACATACATCCCTAACGAAGGTGTTGAAACACGAAAAGTTTTTTTATGGGACCGCTAAAATTCGACTTTTGAACATTTCAAAAAAGCACTGAAAAAACAAAAACTTTTGGAATTTTTTTTTCTCGGTTTTAACGAAATTTCCGGGACAATTTTTTTCACTCTCTTTTGCATCCTCTTTAAAGTTTTCAAAATCACCAAAGAACAAAGCTCTAGAGTTTTACCCAAAATTTTAAAAAAATTTCGGTACTGTGAAGGGCCGGCGTTTGAAAACGGGGCGTTTTTTTAAACGGTTACCCCTTTTTCCCCATGCGTATTGCCCACCTCCAGAGATGACGGGTGGACGCAAAAATCAGAAAAATTTTCCCCGGCCTTAAAGTGCAAAAAAACCCGCCGCGGGCGAAAATTTTGGGCATTTTCGAGAAAACGGGGGGGAAGACGGGGTCCGCGCGACCGGGGGTATTTTTTATCGAAATCCTCGATCCTTTCCGGTCTAGGGCCACCCAAATTCCGTATCACACGCCCCCTCGTGGTGTGGAAAAAAACTCGTTTTATGGAAAACCTCGTTCCCCCCAAGGTCGTATGTTAACAGAGTATTAGTTATAGTCTATACTATATATATATACTAGGCTACTTGCTGCAATGACTCATGAGATGAGATAACTAATATTTCTTAAATTGTAAATAATGGGGTGCTGTTCGAGTCCTGATTTTTGAGTTCGAGTCGAGTCCGATTACTTATTTTTTTTCAACTGTTACTCTTGACTTTACTTACAATGTGTTCAGTATTTATTTTATTTATTGATGTTAGTGCGTATGAAGGCTGTAAAAGTGAAGAATCTATCTCTATATAATTTTAATGATCAAGCACAAATTGTTATTAGGGCTAGGCTATGAAATATAATTTAGTAATCGATATTAATCGAAAATGTCATTATAATTATTATAGTACAAGACTCCAAGTGACATTTTATCTGTGCCAAAAAAAGTTCAATACTTTGGGCGAAGGTTGGTAAAGGAAGCGCCAAAAATGCTTACGTTTTTACACTCGCGCGCGCCCGGGGCACCCCCACCAAATCATTATTTTTTTAAAAACACTCTTTTTGAGTATCAAATACCGACTCGATCGACTCAAAATTTTTTGGGTTAATAAAATTTTTTTATTTAAAAACAATATTACGCGACACCAGTTGTGAGATTAATGTCTTTTAAAAACAAAATTTTGAGTGTTTGGAAATAACTGGGCCCTAATTAAATGCGCATAAATGGGAACAACAACATGCACCCCGATGAGTTAAGGGCAGGCTTCCGGTCTGCTTTAAATTTTGAGCCTGTCTACAAACCTCATACATCCGGCCAAGGGAGGGCTTTCCGTGCTTCATTGGAAAATTTTAGGTCAAAGTTTGGGTCATGGTGGTCATAACTGCAATTGTCGGGTTTTGAAAATTGTAGCCACAATGTTCACCTAATTTAATTTTAAATGCTCCCCACCGGAGTTATGATTAAAAGAAACAGATAAAAAAGGAAATGAAATAGGGGGCTTTAACAACACACCCCTAAAATAACAAACATTCGTTTCAAAAGACCCTACGGTGATGGATGACGAAAACTTTTAAGTCTCGTGAATACTTTTTTCAAACTGGTATTCTGTTCAGGATGGGAGAATTTCATAAGAGGTTAAGACTATTGGTGGTTTTTAGTGCATAAAAATACGTTGAATTTAGGTAAACCCACGCCCAGCAGGCAGTCCTTGAAATCTGCAAGTAGCCAAAACACCTACACTAGCTCACACAAGGAACTGGGGTCGTTTTGCGAGCCAGGCCTGCCTATTTACCAGGTTGGGGAAGGAACTTTTTTAAAAAGAACGCGTTCTCGTGAACCCCTTCTTTTTTTGTAACTTTTCATGAACTTACTCTTTTTTTAAATGAATGAACTTGAACTTTTAAAAGTTTTCCGAAGCGAACTTTTCATTTTTAGAAAGTTCATTTGAAAGTTCTTTCCGTGCGTCGAGCAGCCGTCGACTCGCCGTCGTCGACACTTAAAAACAAATAAAAAAATCGGTGTTCCATCATAAGCCTACGTTGACGCACGTTCAGCTTTTTTTGGGACAAGGTCACGCACGATTCACGAAGTTAAAACGGGTAACCTTTATTGTGGTCTTTAGTATTCTGGGCCTCAGATTTTACAAAATTACAAGGGGAAGTTTTTCCTGTTTTGGAAATAAGTATAGATTTTCACATAAATTATAGTTAGTTCTCAGGTTAGGGGTAAATTAAATTAACAGCAATACAACATCAAAAAAATTACAGTGATATAGGGACTATTTTCTTGGGGCCCCAGTATAGTAAGACCGACAATCAGCCTACCCGTAAACGATGCACGCCAACTTTCAAAAAAAATTTGGAAGCCTAAAATGCTAAGTATCTGCCATAATTTTACAAGCTGGTCGACGAGAATGTAGTAACAAATCATCAAACGATAAAAGACAGCTCAACACTTTCTGTAAGACTCAAACTCGCGAGTAGTTTGGTATTCGAACACCTCTAATGTTTTTCCTCGTGTTTTTCTTCTTTTTAAACGCCACCTTTAATAAAATAGTGTTTTTTTTACAAAAGAACTTTTAAAAGAACTCAGTTCATATTTTAGACGAACTGAACTTTTTTCAAAATTTTTAGGTTTTAAGAACTTGAACTTTTTAAAAGTTCATTATTTGAGCTGTGAACTGAACTTTTAAAAGTTCATTTTAAAAAAGAACTGACCCAACACTGGTATTTACGACATGATTCAATACAGCTAGATAAAGTAGGACCTCTAGACTCTGGAGCCTAAATAGATATTACACATCATAATTTAGACTAAAGTAATCCACACAAAAAAAACAATATAGTAAAAATATACCAGGGCGGCGGAGATTACTTATATTCAGTTTCTCAGAAAGACAAGCTCTTGCTCTCTCGTCTGCAATACTTACGAGAACGGCACTACACTTCAATGATAAACACATTCATTGTTGATTGTTGTTTTTCCTTATCAACACTATAATGGAGCGTATTTACTTGCCAAAGTTGCTACTTTCGCAGTCCGTACCTACAAATAAATAAATACATTAAATTAATTCGCGTCTAACAACTCAGTCTCACAATTGATTTTTAGTGGGGGATGTTGTTAGGTTAGATACCAATAGTGTAAAACCAAGTTTGCAGCTTCGAAAGACGTGCTAACTGCGTGGTGCTCGAAAAAACCATATTTTT
Organism: Sweltsa coloradensis; assembly: GCA_024449915.1. Lineage (NCBI taxonomy): Eukaryota > Metazoa > Arthropoda > Insecta > Plecoptera > Chloroperlidae > Sweltsa > Sweltsa coloradensis. Next base: position 7,451 of record JAMZAV010013331.1, on the reverse strand, counting down.
TCGGACCTTTTTCAGTTTTTGACTTATAACTTCTAAAGCATGCATCCTACGGAAAACGTTGTCCTCTACACTTTTAAAGAAGATACAATTTCCTATAATTTAAGTTCAACCGCAGTTCCGTCAGTCTAATAGGTCCCGAGAACAGAATTAAATAATTGGCAATTTAAAAAAAAAAAAATGTAGTTTTAGCCGTCTTCCGAGCAGAATATTGGCTAGAATACTCAAACCTACGAGGAAAGTAACGGAAAATGAAGTTGTAGAGCAGTTATTAAGCTTTAATTTAAGCAAACGCGAAATCCTGTAGGGCTAAAAGTTCCCGACAAAACGAAAAATTACGGAAATCGGATTTTTCAAGAAATGGAGTCGGACGAATTGCAGGACTTTTGTAAAGGATAAGAAAGTCATTACTCAGTGGAAAGTGGTTTACATCATGCAAAATTAAATTGATTTCAATTAATTATAAGGTATAAATTATAAAAAAATTAAAACAATTATTTTGATAGTTTGGGGACCGGCACGTGAAATGTTGAACGTGAAGTGATGGTGGGACCTCAGCTGACTCCTGCGACAGAAATACACATCACAGTGTAAATTAGATTAAATGCGTAATCAATTTTATAATAAATTATAACGAATGGGTAGGTATGTAATATTATGGGTTACCTTTACGTACTTAGCGATACAGCCGTGTTGTTTTGGAAGGCCCAGGTTCGTCCGACGGCTCTTCTTGGGGCTCCGGAGACTCCTCTGTTGTCGGATTAGATCAACTACTAGATACTAGTGGTAAAGGGTCGTCGACGTCGTCTTCTTCATCCGACTCATGTATGGCTAAGTGAGGAGTATGCAGGTAGGTCTTCCCCTGTCAAACTTTGCAGAGAGAAGAGCATTTCAGCCCTGCCTTCTGGCAGGAGCAGCTCCCTCCTCCGCACCCTTTCTTGCACCCTGCATGACAGGAATTTCAAGCAGGGTTAGCGGCGCTGGTTCCTTGGTTGAGGTCACCGGTATCAGCCCATGCTGGCTCCTTGTCCACCCCTAGTTGGTGGGCTCTTTTTCTACACCCAACCACTTCTATACCTCCTGGTAATAGGTTGTGAAGGAATGTTGGGCAGCAGCATCTTCAGTTGGGGGCAGACGAGCGAGGTGAACTCCGGCGTTGGCAGCAGATGGGACAAATATCCCGTTACGCAGGGCGTGGAGAGTCGTCTTTTCCCCCACCATACAGGGCCATGAGACATTTGTTGCCAGCAGAGGCTACCTCCTCATGGGTGGCGTCATGGTTGAGAAACGTGGTAGCCGCGTCAAGCAGGTCGGGCTGTTTTGAAAGGACGCCCAACATCTTCGTTTTCCCTTTCCCTTGCCAGAAAAGGGCAGAGGTTGTGTCGCAACCAGTGAAGGCGTGATGGAACAACTCTATTCCAGGGGGTAATAAGAGCTCTCCTCTAATGAATGTTGTTGAAGAGAACTGCTCACAACCTGTTCCACCCGTGCCACTTTACTAGAAGAATACATTTTGTATGCTGTAGACCAATACATTAAGGCGCACCAAATGGTCGACATCCTCTCCAGCGATTATGATGTGCTCGTACTCCTCGCTCTTCTCCAATGCTGTTCTCACAGAGAGGCAGTCGGCGTCCTCTGGGTCTTGCTTCGTTTCGATCCCTTGGCTATCCAGGCCAGTACAGATAAAGTTGATCAAGGTGTTTGGGTTTTTGGGGTTGGACAATAATTTTTTTCCCTTGGGGCACTTTGACACGTCAATTCTTCAAAAAATGATTTCGCTACACGCTGAGGCAAACTTTAGGGACATACCCCGCTCTCTGTTTTGTGCCCTACAGTCATCTCTTCTGGTTTCCCATCAAATTGGGGGAAAAAAAATATATATATATATAATTTATTTATATATTGGCAAAAAATTTGCACAAACTTTTTTTATTTTAAAACATAGTTGCAAAAAATTTTGACCCCTTTTGCAAGGGATCCGTCACAGAGCAAAGTAATTTTGTTTTAAAAGATTGCGAAAATTAGGAGGGTAAAAAATGTAGCTCGGCATTTTTTATAGATCTCATTGCTTTTTTTTGTGAAAGGTTTGGCTGTTTTTTATACGTTTTTTGTTTTAAGTTTTAAACGTAAAAAACATATTTAATAGCATTATTTGGGTAATGGAATCTGAAGGACCTTTTGGCCCCAAAAGACCTTCACTGTTCGCAAAGTTTCTTTTTTTAAAATACGACAAAATCACATATTGTCACAGAGTTGGGCTCATCCCCCTGACATAAAAAAACCAAGTGACACATATATTGCCCCGTTAGTGGTCAAACTTTGCATGTAGTGTAGTGATCGGGCCCCCTCGTCCTGTTTTTTCAAAGGGGATGTTTTTATTTTGTGTTGTGAAATTTAAAGCGGTCGTGGTTCATTGTGTTTTCCTACCAAGATGGTAGGAATAACAAGTGAGTTTCCAAAAGTAAAATTTGTAAATGAAAAAAGGGAGGGTTTTAAAAATAAGTGGCTTTTTTATGTTTTTTTTACCGTTTTATCATAATAAATTTTTTGTGGGGAATTCCGTTTACTTCATTGAGCAGTAGCGTTTAAATTTAACTGGTTTTTACTGTGATCTTAGAATTGATATCTGCCAGCCCCCAGCAATTTTTTAGATTTCCATCCATCCCCTCAGGCCTTTATGGCAAACATGGGGAGATATAGTTTTTTAGCGTCAAACCAGAGGGAGCAGCTGTGAACATCCCAGCACATGCAATTCAGTCCGCATGTAAGGTTCGTTCCCCCCAGACATTTTAATTTTTTTAAAAACATATCGAATTGAAATATTTTTTATTCTTTGCTCATGCTTTTATCGTGAGAGACACTACACAGCCCAAATAGGTTTCCACAGCTCCTGCTCGAATCCCTTTCAAAATCCGATTTATTTATTTTAACTGAGTTGAGTTTTTCATTAAAGCTTGGGAAAAGTAAAAACTTTCCAGCTCAAAACACACCAGATCTTCGCCAAACTATGTCTATGCGAGCCGCTTGAGAATGCTGAGGAATATTATTTTATAGGTTTGGTAATGTCCAGTCTGCTACTTACACGATTTTGTAATGGTTCTTTACATACAAGCTGGCCATAGCAAGTCAGTCAGCATGCATGGATTTTCAATTGAGTGTCCATTGTTTGGTATTTATATGTTACAATAAACGTCGTTGAATTCAAAAGCCCTTTTTACATTAATATAGAATTATGATGTCGATTACGCCCTTTTGCCACCATTTATCAAGCCGCCAGCAATGAAGCTCGGGAAGATGTTTACTTTTGTCTCGTACGAATATACTTAATAATAATTGCATATATATATATATATGTTTTTGTATATTTTCGTGGCCGATATGAATTAATGAACTAGTTTTTTTCGGTATACTGCCACGTTTATTTACATTAGGCCAACGTTTCGATGAAATTTCACTCATCTTCTTCAGGGCCAATACAACTTATATATAATAAATAAACAGCTAGATAGCCAACGTTTATCAGTAACGTGGAAACCTGCAATTTCAGGGATACATGTTCAGCCACATAGGTTGGCTGTGAAACCAATGGACCAACAACCAACGCCCCAGTTAGTTCCTGCAGATGATCTGTTGCAAGTAAATACATCGACAGTCAGTAGTGACAAGATCCATGACGAAAAACAATAAGACGGACATGTAGTGACTTTCTTCTTTCTTTGCACCGTCAACTTTGCAGTGATTCTTTGAGTTGTTTTTATTCGCCATATGTGCAGTGATTTCTGTTGTTTATATTTGTTGTATTTTGTTTTCCCAGTTTTGTTCTGTATTCATCAATGTAATGTAGTTTTCGTTTTTTATATATTAAGTTGTATTGGCCCTGGAGAAGATGAATTAAATTTCATCGAAACGTTGGCCTAATGTAAATAAACGTGGCATTATAACCGAAAAACCTAGTTCATTAATACATATATATATATATGAATATAAATATGTTTGTGAATCTGAAAATAACATAACTTTGTCACTTACGCCCTTATGCCACCATGTGTCAAGACACACGGGTAGAAGAAAAGGGAACAATTTCACGTTTCCGTTGTATGAATACATAATAGTTTGCACAATTATATCAAATGAATTGAAATTAAAAATATCATATTTTTGGTACTTGCGCCCTTTTGCCACGCACGGGTCGAGGCTTATGACTGATTTTAACTTTACTGTCGTAGAAATATTTAATACTGTAATTTGAACTATTAGTGTAAAAAAAATTGTTGAAATTGAAAATAAAACATTTTTGGCACTTACGCCCTTTTGTCACTATATCTCAAGACGCACGCGGCGGAGCTTCGGGGAGTTTTCAATTATTGTTCAGTATGGTCAACTGAGCCTGTGTGCAAATTTTCAGCTTGTACCTAATTATGTCCGGGTTCACCATATACCAATGTCTATTCTTTCCTGGGCTACACTGTGAACCCTCGGCAAGTGCTGCCATAACTGAGAACACCTATAGTTTGAATGTCATAACAAAGCCAATCAGTGTCGGTAAAAAAGAGTTAAGCTTTATCGTTCGTACTAACTTTGGGTGATGTTGTAATTTTAATCACTATTTTTTGTTTTACTTACATCCACAATAGTGAAGCCAACGTAGATGGGTCGCTTGAGGAAGAGGTTTACCTTCTTTCTTTGATTGTATAGCTACAATGTTATTACAAAAAAAGTGTATAAAAAAACTCACAAAGAATGGAGATGCAATTCGATTCATCATTCGATTTTCAGAAGTGACAGCAAATTTTTCATTAACACTGCCATTGTTTTACTATTTAAATCTAGGGCGAGGGTCGTCGCCCGAAACCAAGCCCCCGAAAGAGTAAAATCTTGAAATTTGGTATAGAGCGGATATGTGGCCCCATGACCTCCCCAAAAAAAATAAACCAGATTCCGATCCCCCGCTGTTTTAAAAAAAAGTCCCTGAAAATCGTAGAAAACCCCGGCTGGAAAGTGGCTAGCTAGCTGACTAGTTAGCTAGTAATTAATTCCCGGGGAGATTAAAATTTAGATACAGAGAAAAAGGTGCATTTTTGAACTTTGAAACTTGGACACATTTAGATGTCCCTCAGACGCAGTGTTTTTTTGCTTTCAAAACCACAACGGGTAAAAAGGGACCCGGGGGAAAAAAAAAAAATTTGGATTAAAAAATCAAAAAAGTATTACTAAGACGTGGTAATTTGAGAGACTTGAAATTAAAAATGCTCTTAACATTAAAATATCTAGCGTCCAAACACAAAGGCCCAAAATTTGGGGGGACCGTGGGCCTGAAAATCCAAAAACCAATCTGACTTAAAAATATAATAATTTCCAAAAAAAAACCCCTATAGCTGAAAGTTTCAAAGGGGGAAACATTTAAAAATCTCCATTTTTAATTACTTTTGAATATGGAAAAACAAAATGGGTAACGGGGAGCGGGGGACCGGAGAAAATCAAATTATCAAATGCTAGGTAATTCCCTACTCTTATGAAAAGACGCATACAGGAAAAATGTCTCTTAGAACTTTTAAATTGGACCACCCTTTGTGTCCCCCTGCGCAACAACTTTTCTTTCAAAACGAAAACCGGGCAATAGGGACCGGGGAAAATCAAAATGAAAATCTAAACGCTTGATTACTCAGTCGTAGTTATTTGTACAAACTTGAAATTAAACTTGCTCATAACCATTATAAATATCTAGCGCCCAAACACAAGGGGGCAAATATGGGGGAACCGTGGGCCCAAAAAGTATAAAAACAACTCTCAACTTGGGCAAATTTAATCATTCTAAGTCCACATTAAAGCCTTGATAGGAAACAAACCGCCAAAAGATGTAATATCCCCCACAAATAAAAAAATTTGTAAAAAAAAAAAAAAAAAAAAAAAAAAAAAAAACATCCAAACTCTCCTTCGAAAGTCTTTGGCTTTGAATGCTGTGAGATATAGAAGTTGAGCCAAGCTTTGCATTCTTTCTCCCTAATTTCGCATTGAAAAGAAGAAAGATCATTTCGCCTGTTGACGAGCGCCAACCCCAACCATTTTCGTGGTAAAAAGTAAAAATTTTAAACTCAAATCATAACAAAATTGCTTTGCCATTGACTTTTTGGAGTTCTTGTGATGATCTAAATTCAATAGCCAAGCAATTTTTTTCTAAACAGCATTCACAGCCAAACTTTCAAAGAAGAGTTTGGTTGCCGTTTTTTTTTTTTTTTTTTAATTTTTGTAATGTTTGTGGGGAATAGATCCTTCTCGAAATCATATAAAATTTTTGAAATTTTATACCGGCACTATTATTTCCGTTTTTTTTTTTAAGATAAAACAGCAACTCTTATAAAAGGAATTATGTTTTTTTATCTCTGAAAATAACTAAAGTATGTAATATACCTCTTCACAAGTCACATAATCTCATTGTGCTGTATCTCCCTGTTGCAGACGGAACCAAGTCTCCTCATCACAACCATCAGCCAGACGACTAAAACCCCAGACACTGAGGTTGTTCGCAAGTCTCCTGCCCGGAAGATCAACCAAGGTAACAAGCGTAAACGCCTCCAAGAAGGGGGTGGGGCAGCCGCGCCAACTGAAAGACAACACCAGGGGTGGTGGACAGAGAACAACAGGAACATTTCACTGCAATATCTGCTCTAAAGTTTTTAAAGTAAAATAAAGACTTACTCGTCACATTGTCACTCATAATGAAAGTCCAAACCCTTCCGTTTGTCCATCCCCGTGTGTAGTCCGGATGTTAAGAGACTTGACCTTGCATTTTTTGGGAAAAGCAAAGGGACTTTGGGACACGTTTCTAGGACCTACCCTACTAATTTTCACTTTAAAGCCATCGTGATATCCCGTTTCAGGCACCGTTATTGCATGTTGCCTACCCCGCTGGGTTTGAAGGGTTGATTAGCAAAACAATTTGGTGTTTGGTGATAGAAACTTGAAATTTTTACCAAAAGGGGTAACATTAGGCTTAACATTCTGCAAAGGGGAATTGCGGATTTCTTCATAGTTAAGGGATGATTGAGGTTATAATTTTGGGGGTTAACATTTTGATTTAAATTTTTATTGATGACACCCTTGGTTTAATGTTTGGATTTCTACGTTAAAGTACTTCCCAAAATCTTCAAACAAAATGATGGTGCTAAAAATATGACTAGCGACCCCTAATTTGGTCATAGTTACCTGTTGACATAAGACCTGAGTAAAGACCTATTTTAAAAATGGTTAAACATAGTCGTGTGACTACTCTATTTAAAGCTAGATGAAGAAGAATAATAAGAAATAATTTTTTAAACATGCCACGTTGACCTGTGACCTTTATCGTCCTTTATTTGACCCTTTATAACTGTTTCAGCAGGGATGCATAATGTATACTTTTAGAGCACATCCAAAATTTATGTTTGATAAATTTGGGAACAAAAGGTTGGGAC
>JAMZAV010013330.1:0-15072 GCA_024449915.1 Sweltsa coloradensis | reverse complement strand
AAAAACCGGGTACAATGTTTTTTTTCTTTTTTTTTTTTTTGTAATTGGATGAGCGTAGCGAGCGTAGCGAAGATTTATTTCACTACCCTGGAGAAAAAAATCGGGATTGTTTTTTTTTTCTTTTTTTCTTTTTTTTTCTTTTTTTTTTTTGCATTTTTGGCTGTTTGTTAACACGATTCCGGCTAAATTGATACTCCAATTGCGATGAAATTCGAAATCTCTGATCTTAAAACTGCCATGTTTTTTACGATTTTTTTTATTTTTTAAAATTTCTTTGACTTATAACACCTACATGCTTTATCAGATTTTAATGATTTTTTCACAGAACCATATTTTATGAATTCAGATATTCGCGTGAAATTTGAGCGCAATCCAAAAATTATTTCTCATTAAAATCGAAATTTTACGAGTTTTTTCTTTTTTTAAACAATTCTTTGACTTTTTACACCTACATGCTTTATCCGATTGTAAATGAGTTTTTCACAGAATTAAGAGGGTTCACCACCCTTTTGATAGTTAGTAAATAGCGGTTTGCTCGGCCAAAAAGCATCCTACGTATATACAATTTTGCAAAATTGTCAATAAAGCATACATGGACGTTCCAACAGTCATAGATTTTCAAAATTTTGACTTGATCAGCCAGAAAAAATTCACGAACATAGTCAATTTTGGACTTTTTAACAAAATTGAAATTCGTGAAATCTAATTTATTTTTTATAAATTATTTCAAAACAAATTTTAGGAATGTGTTACTATAGAAACCTTTATTTCCACTTTCTTGAGATATGTTCAAAATTTCTAACAACTGTGATGTCATTCAGCCGAGCAAACAGAAAATTGCCTAAAAAAAGGGGTGGTGAACGCTCTTAATTTCACGAATTAATATATTCTGTGAAATTTGAGCGCAATCGAAAGATTATTTCTCATGAAAATCGCAATTTTACGATTTTTTTTCGTTTTTCTTATTTTTTCTGTTTGTATTTTTGTGTGTTTGTTAACATGATTCCGGCATAACTGATACTTTAATTGCGTTGAAATTTTCTGGAGGCCTTTGAAATCTCTTCACTTAGAGCTGTCACGTTTTTGGGCGCCATCTTAAAATTTTCTCATTACAATCGCATTTTACGTTTTTTTTTTGAAAATTGTCTTTGACTTATAACACCTACATGTTTTTATTCGATTGTTATGATTTTTTTACAGAACCTTAATTTTATGAATTCATATATACGTGTGCAATTTGAGCGTAATCTAAAAATTATTTCTCATGAAAATCGCAATTTTTGGTTTAAAACAAAATTCTTGGGCTTATAACACCTACATGCTTTATCCGATTATAATGATTTTTCCACAGAACCTTAATTTTATAAATAATATATTAAATTTAGAATTTTTGAGGGGCTATAAAAAATTATTTATCATGAAAATCGCAATTTAACGTTTTTTCGTTAAAATAAATACGCTCATCCAACAACGCGCCTGAAAAAGCGTTTGCGAAGCTTTCTAGTATGAATACATTTACATGATTACATTAAAATGATTTGTTTTATTTAGTTTTTCCCCTTTGTAAATCAGTTAGCATTACAAATTTATGGACGTTAATAAGAAAGATACTCTAAATAAGCTTCCCTCTAGTCTAGCGTTCTCACCCAGAGCGAGCTCTAGCTACATAGCTCGGACGGACACGGGTTCGACGCCCGCCACGTGCAACTACACGAGTGAGCTCCGTATCAACCAGGTCAGCATCTTTCTCTTTCAACCTTATCTCCCCTAACCACGAGAGGGATATAAACAAGGATGATGAACTGCCCTCTATTGAGGGCACAAGAGGTAACTCTAAATAACCTTCCTCTAGTCTGGCATTCTCATCCAGTGTCAGCTCTAGCTACATAGCTCGGACGGACACGGGTTTCGACGCCCGCCACGTGCAACTGCACTGAGTGAGCTCCGTATCAACCAGGTCTGCATCTTTCTCTTTCAACCTTATTTCCCAAACCACGAGAGGGATTAGACAAGGATGATGAACTGTCTCTATTAATGCACAAGAGGTTACTCTAAATAACCTTCCCCCTAGTCTAGCGTTCTCACCCAGAGTCAGCTCTAGCTACATAGCTCGGACGGCACGGGTTCGACCCCCGCCACCGTCAACTACACCAATGGGCTCCGTATCAACCAGGTTTCAGCATCTTTCTCTTTCAACCTTATCTCCCTAACCACGAGAGGGATATGACAAGGATGATGTACTGTCTCTATTGATGCACAAGAGGTTACTCTAAATAACCTTCCTCTAGTTTTGGCATTCTCACCCAGAGCGAGCTCTAGCTACATAGCTCGGACGGACCGGGTTCGACGCCCGCCACGTGCAACTACACCAAGTGAGCTCCGTATCAACAAGGTCAGCATCTTTCTCTTTCACCTTATTTCCGAGAGGGATTGACAAGGATGATGAACTGTCTTTATTAATGCACAAGAGGTAACTCTAAATAACCTTCCTCTAGTCTAGCATTCTCACCCAGAGCCAGCTCTAGCTACATAGCTCGGACGGGACACGGGTTCGACGCCCGCCAGTGCAACTACACCGAGTGGCTCCGTACAACAAGGTCAGCATCTTTCTCTTTTCAACCTTATCTCCCTAACCACGAGAGGATATGACAAGGATGATAAAACTGTCCTATTGATGCACAAGAGGTTACTCTAAATACCTTCCTCTAGTCTGGCATTCTCACCCAGAGCCAGCCCTAGCTACATAGCTCGGAGGGGACAGGGTTCGACGCCCGCCACGTGCAACTACACCGGTGGGCTCCGTATCAACCAGATTTTGCATCTTTCTTTTTCAACCTTATCTCCCTAACCACGAGAGGGATATGAAAAGGATGATGAACTGTCTCTAAAATGCACAAGAGGTAACTCTAAATAACCTTCCTCTAGTCTGGCATTCTCACCCAGAGCCACTCTAGTTCATAGCTCGGACGGACAGGGGTTCGCGCCCGCCACGTGCAACTACACCGAGGGGGCTCCGTATCAACAAGGTCAGCCTCTTTCTCTTTCAAACTTATTTCCCAAACCACGAGAGGGATTTTACAAGGATGATGAACTGTCTCTATTAATGCACAAGAGGTAACTCTAAATAACTTTCCTCAGTCTGGCATTCTCACTTAGGCCAGCTCTAGCTTCATAGCTCGGACGGACACGGGTTCGACGCCCGCCACGTGCAACTACACCGAGTGAGCTCCGTATCAACCAGGTCAGCATTTTTCCCCTTTCAACCTTATCTCCCAAACCACGAGAGGGAAATATGACAAGGATAAATGAACTGTCTCTATTGATACACAAGAGGTAACTCTAAATAACCTTCCTCTAGTCTGGCATTCTCACCCAGAGCCAGCTCTAGCTACATAGCTCGGACGGGCACGGGTTCGACGCCCGCCACCGTCAACTACACCGAGTGGGCTCCGTATCAACCAGGTCTGCATCTTTCTCTTTCAACCTTATCTCCCAAACCACGAGAGGGATATGACAAGGATGATGAACTGTCTCTATTGATACACAAGAGGTAACTCTAAATAACCTTCCTCTAGTCTGGCATTCTCACCCAGAGCCAGCCCTAGCTTCATAGCTCGGACGGACACGGGTTCGACGCCCGCCACCGTAAACCCTACACCGAGTGGGCTCCGTATCAACCAGGTCTGCATCTTTCTCTTTCAACCTTATCTCCCAACCACGAGAGGGATATGACAAGGATGATGAACTGTCTCTTTTAATGCACTAAGAAGGTAACTCTAAATAAGCTTCCTCTAGTCTAGCGTTCTCACCCAGAGCGAGCTCTAGCTACATAGCTCGGACGGACAGGGGTTTTCGACGCCCGCCACCGTCAACTACACCGAGTGAGCTCCGTATCAACCAGGTCTGCATCTTTCTCTTTCAACCTTTTTCCCCCAAACCACTAGAGGGATATGACAAGGATGATGAACTGTCTCTATTAATGCACAAGAGGTAACTCTAAATAACCTTCCTCTAGTCTGGCATTCTCACCCAGAGCGAGCCCTAGCTACATAGCTCGGACGGACACGGGTTCGACGCCCGCCACCGTCAACTACACCAAGTGGGCTCCGTATCAACCAGGTCTGCATCTTTCTCTTTCAACCTTATCTCCCTAACCACGAGAGGGATATGACAAGGATGATGAACTGTCTCTAATAATGCACTAAGAAGGTAACTCTAAATAAGCTTCCTCTAGTCTAGCGTTCTCACCCAGAGCGAGCTCTAGCTACATAGCTCGGACGGACACGGGTTCGACGCCCGCCACCGTCAACTACACCAAGTGGGCTCCGTATCAACCAGGTCTGCATCTTTCTCTTTCAACCTTTTTTCCCCAAAAACCACGAGGGGGATATGACAAGGATGATGAACTGTCTCTTTTGGATGCACAAGAGGTAACTCTAAATAACCTTCCTCTAGTCTGGCATTCTCACCCAGAGCGAGCTCTAGCTACATAGCTCGGACGGACACGGGTTCGACGCCCGCCACCGTCAACTACACCAATTTGGGTTTCCCGTATCAACCAGGTCTGCATCTTTCTCTTTCAACCTTATCCCCCCAAACCACGAGAGGGATATGACAAGGATGATGAACTGTCTCTATTGATACACAAGAGGTAACTCTAAATTACCTTCATCTAGTCTGGCATTCTCACCAGAGCCAGCCCTAGCTACATAGCTCGGACGGACACGGGTTCGACGCCCGCCACGTGCAACTACACCGATGAGCTCCGTATCAACCAGGTCAGCATCTTTCTTTTTCCCAACCTTATCTCCCAAAACCACAAAGGGATATGACAAGGATGATGAACTGTCTCTATAAATACACAAAGGGTAACTCTAAATTACCTTCATCTAGTCGGGCATTCTCACCCAGAGCGAGCTCTAGCTTCATAGCTCGGACGGACACGGGTTTCGACGCCCGCCACCGTCAACAAACCCGAGTGAGCTCCGTATAAACCAGGTCAGCATCTTTCCCCTTTCAACCTTATCTCCCAAACCACGAGAGGGATATGACAAGGGAAATGAAACTGTCTCTATTAATGCACAGAGGTTACTCTAAATAACCTTCCTCTAGTTGGCATTTTTCACCCAGAGCCAGCTCTAGCTTCATAGCTCGGACGGACACGGGTTCGACGCCCGCCACGTGCAACTACACCGAGTGAGCTCCGTATCAACAAGGTCAGCATCTTTCTCTTTCAACCTTATCTCCCAAACCACGAGAGGGATATGACAGGATGATAAACTGTCTCTATTGATGCACAAGAGGTAACTCTAAATAACCTTCATCTAGTCTGGCACTCTCACCCAGAGCCAGCTCTAGCTTCATAGCTCGGACGGACCGGGTTCGACGCCCCCCCACCGTCAACTACACCGAGTGAGTTTCCGTATCAACAAGGTCAGCATTTTTCTCTTCCAACCTTATCTCCAAACCACCGAGAGGGATAGGGACAAGGATGATGAACTGCCCTCTATTAATGCAAGAGGTAACTATCAATAACCTTCCTCTAGTCTAGCGTTCTCACCCAGAGTCAGCTCTAGCTACTAGCTCGGACGGACAGGGGTTTTCGACGCCCGCCACCGTGCAACTACACCAAAGTGGGCTCCGTATCAACCAGGTCTGCATCTTTCTCTTTCAACCGTATCCCCCTAACCACGAGAGAGATTGACAAGGATGATGAACTGCCCTCTATTAATGCACAAGAGGTAATCTAAAAAAACCTTCCTCTAGTCTTGGCATTCTCACCCCAGAGCGAGCCCTAGCTACATAGCTCGGACGGACACGGGTTCGACGCCCGCCACGTGCAACTACACCGAGTGAGCTCCGTATCAACCGGTCTGCATCTTTTCCTTTCAACCTTATCTCCCTAACCACGAGAGAGATATGACAAGGATGATAACTGTCTCTTTTAAATGCACAAGAGGTTACTCTAAAAAACCTTTTCCTCTAGTCTGGCATTCTCACCCAGAGCGAGCTCTAGCTACATAGCTCGGACGGACACGGGTTCGACGCCGCCACCGTCAACTACCCGAGTGAGCTCCGTATCAACCAGGTCAGCATCTTTCTCTTTCAACCTTATCTCCCAAACCACGAGAGAGATATGACAAGGATGATAAAACTGTCTCTATTAATGCACAAGAGGTAACTATAAATAACCTTCCTCTAGTCTAGCGTTCTCACCCAGAGTCAGCCCCTACTACATAGCTCGGACGGACACGGGTTCGACGCCCGCCACGTGAAAACTACACCAAGTGGGCTCCGTATCAACCAGGTCTGCATCTTTCTCTTTCAACCTTATCTCCCAAACCACGAGAGGGATATGACAAGGATGATGAACTGTCTCTATAAATGCACAAGAGGTAACTCTAAATAACCTTCCTCTAGTCTGGCATTCTCACCCAGAGCGAGCCCTAGCTACATAGCTCGGACGGACACGGGTTCGACGCCCGCCACCGTCAACTACACCAAGTGGGCTCCTTTATCAACCAGGTCTGCACCCTTTCTCTTTCAACCTTATCTCCCTAACCACAGAGGGATATGAAAAGGATGTGAACTGCCCTTTTATAAATACACAAGAGGTAACTCTAAATTACCTTCATCTAGTCTGGCATTCTCACCCAGAGCCAGCCCTAGCTACTAGCTCGGACGGACAGGGGTTCGACGCCCGCCACCGTCAACTACACCAAGTGGGCTCCGTATCAACCAGGTCTGCATCTTTCTCTTTAAACCTTACTCCCTAACCACGAGAGAGATATGAAAAGGGAAATGATGAACTGTCTCTATAAATACACAAGAGGTAACTCTAATTACCTTCATCTAGTCTGGCATTCTCCCCCAAAAGCGAGCCCTAGCTACATAGCTCGGACGGACACGGGTTCGAGGGCCCCGCCACCGTCAACTACACCAAGTGGGCTCCGTATCAACCAGGTCTGCATCTTTCTCTTTCAACCTTATCTCCCAACCACGAGAGAGATATGACAAGGATGATGAACTGTCTCTATTAATGCACAAGAGGTTACTCTAAATAACCTTCCTCTAGTCTGGCATTCTCACCCAGAGCCAGCCCTACTACATAGCTCGACGGACACGGGTTCGACGCCCGCCACCGTCACTACCCCCGAGTGAGCTCCGTATCAACCAGGTCTGCATCTTTCTCTTTAAACCTTATCCCCCAAAAACCACGAGAGGGATATGACAAGGATGATGAACTGTCTCTATTAATGCACAAGAGGTTACTCTAAATAACCTTCCTCTAGTCTGGCATTCTCACCCAGAGCCAGCTCTAGCTACATAGCTCGGACGGACACGGGTTCGACGCCCGCCACCGTCAACTACACCAAGTGGGCTCCGTATCAACCAGGTCTGCATCTTTCTCTTTCAACCTTATCTCCCAAACCACGAGAGAGATATGACAAGGATGATGAACTGTCTCTATAAATGCACAAGAGGTAACTCTAAATAACCTTCCTCTAGTCTGGCATTCTCACCCAGAGCTCTAGCTACATAGCTCGGACGGGCACGGGTTCGACGCCCGCCACGTGCAACTACACCGAGTGAGCTCCGTATCAACCAGGTCTGCATCTTTCTCTTTAAACCCTTTAAATTTCCCAAACCACGGGGAGAGAAAATGACAAGGATGATAACTGTCTCTATTGATGCACAAGAGTAACTCTAAATAACCTTCCCTCTAGTCTGGCATTCTCACCCAGAGCGAGCCCTAGCTACATAGCTGGGAAACGGACACGGGTTCGACGCCCGCCACGTGCAACTACACCGAGTGAGCTCCGTATCAACCAGGTCAGCATCTTTTCTCTTTAAACCCTTTATTTCCCAAACCACGAGAGGGATATGAAAAGGGATGATGAACTGTCTCTATAAATGCACAAGAGGAAACTCTAAATAACCTTCCTCTAGTCTGGCATTCTCACCAGAGCAAAGCCCTAGCTACATAGCTCGGACGGACACGGGTTCGACGCCCGCCACGTGCAACTGCACTGAGTGAGCTCCGTATCAACCAGGTCTGCATCTTTCTCTTTCAACCTTATTTCCCAAACCACGAGAGGGATTAGACAAGGATGATGAACTGTCTCTATAAATGCACAAGAGGTTACTCTAAATAACCTTCCTCTAGTCTGGCATTCTCACCCAGAGCGAGCCCTAGCTACATAGCTCGGACGGACACGGGTTCGACGCCCGCCACGTGCAACTACACCGAGTGGGCTCCGTATCAACCAGGTCCAGCATCTTTCTCTTTCAACCTTATCTCCCAAACCACGAGAGGGATATGACAAGGATGATGAGCTGTCTCTATTGATGCACAAGAGGTAACTCTAAAAAACCCTTTCCCTCTAGTCTGGCATTCTCACCAGAGCCAGCCCTAGCTACATAGTTTCGGACGGACACGGGTTCGACGCCCGCCACGTGCAACTACACCCGAGTGAGCTCCGTATCAACCAGGTCTGCATCTTTCTCTTTCAACCTTATCTCCCAAACCACGAGAGGGATATGACAAGGATGTTTGAACTGTCTCTATTAATCACAGAGGTAACTCTAAATAACTTTCCTCTAGTCTGGCATTCTCACCCAGAGCCAGCCCTAGCTACATAGCTGGGACGGACAGGGGGTTTTCGACGCCCGCCACCGTCAACTACACCGAGTGAGCTCCGTATCAACCAGAACTGCATCTTTCCTTTCAACCTTATTTCCAAGAGGGATATGACAAGGATGATGTCTGTCCCCTATCGATGCACAAAGCCTGTTCGAGACGTTTGGGTGGTGATATATGACGACGATGGACGATTACAAAACACCCATGCCGTATGCGGGATTCGAACCCACTTCCTCGCATACACTTCAGACCAGCTGGGCGCTGGTACGCTGGTACGCTGGTACCATTTGGGCAATGGGATGTGCCACCACATTATCAATTTATTGTTATGACAAAACATTATCTGCGACACGTTTTTCTAAGTAGCAAATATTAAAATTAATAACGTCGTAAAAATATTATGTAGCTTGAATTATGAAAGGCGATTTTTCATTATTACTTCAATTTAAAATAAGATCATAACTCATGGCCGTGAAACTCGTCGTTTTTGTGGATGTTAGAAAAAAGTAACATAAGATAAACGTAGGCCGAAATAAGATATTTCAAAAAAGAATTTTTAGATACGGATTTTGAGTTTTTTTTAAGTACTAAATTTCTTTAAATTCACACATTTATAACATAATAATTTCACATAAGAAGCCTGCCCAGGGTGCAATGTTTAACTAGGTATGTTGCGAATAATACAATTGTGAAGGGATGTCCGAAGGCTATTTAAGAGGATTCAATCCCTTGCATTCGCTTTAACGACTGAGGAAAACCTCAGGAAAAAACTTCAGTCAGGATTTCCGGTCTCAATGGGGTTCGAATCCGGGACCTCCGGAATCAGAGTCGCGCGCTTAACGCTCGAATCAACGCTGTCTGTCGCACATTTACATATTATTGTTTTTAAGCGTCTCTTACGCCCGAGTTCATAATTGTAGTCGTTCTCGTGGTCGCCAAGGGCTATGGTGTTTTATGACCACTATAACTTGTATAAATTCAGTCCTAAGCAACCACGTGATAAGCGGCCGACCAAGAATAATATATGTCACTCAACCGACAGTGTTGGCTCGAGCGTTAAGCGCGCGACTCTGATTCGGGAGGTCCCGGTTACAAATCTCGTCGTAAATCCGTAAATCCGTGATAATTTGATAATTTTTATCTAACAATTTGAGTTTGGCATTTTTTTCTAAGATTTTTAGTATATTTTTCATATTTTGTATCATGATTTTTAAGGAGTTTTGGATTTTTAATTAAAGCTAAATTTTGAGTTGAAATTAACATTCTAGGTACACACCTAATACAAGTTTTTTTTCTGAATTTTTGGCATATTTTGGATTTTGTGTATCTCAAATACCTGCAATACTTGAGATATAGGTATCAAATTTCCGGAGAAATAGATAAAATGTTTTAGCTGTTTTTTTGCAGATGTCTATTTTCAATCTTCTCTAAAAAAAGGTACCATTCGTACCATTGGCATGGGGAAAAATTATTTAGTTTTTATCCCCTCTCAAAAAATAAAATAAAATTGGGGTAAATTGAAAAACCCAATTGTTTACCCGCATTAAAATTTTAAAACACGATGTCCTCGTTGGGGGACGTGGGGTCTGAGGGGGTTTATGCGGATGCGAGGGATGAGTCCTCTTAACAGCCCTCGGACATCCCTTCACAACTATTGTCCTAACTCCAATATAGCTATGGGCCCCGATTCATGTACAGTAATTCTATCCCGGGATATGAGGGGAATATAAGCGGTACAAGGACGGGCTAAGTCGGGGCAATCTGAACAAATCAACTAAATTTACATATTTTCTTATCACCGGGGCAACGCGGGATAAGTCTTCGTGAATTAGATTTGAAGTTATCCCACGCTTATCCCAAATAACTCTACATATCCCGGGATAAAAATGTACATGGATCGGGGCCCTGAAAAGGAGCATGCATTGCTAACTGGTTTCCACTTCAAATGTTTTAAACGTACGAAATATACGTTGAATCGCTCGCTTCGGTCGTTCTTGTCGAGAACAATGGAGCTCCTTCTTATTTTACAAACAATAAAAGAAATCTTAATGCGAGCGATAAAGTTTGTACGTGCTCTGTGCGGCTTGCAATGAACAATGGGCCCGTGAGGTATCGAGTACAGCGTCGCAGCAACATGTGCATAGCCTCACAGAGATTTGAAGCTAAATGCATACCATTCTATACACGAATACTTTGGAGATTCAAATTTGGTATTTTTTAAATAAACAAAAATAAAGATAAAATATATACAGATAAATATATATATATATATATATATATATGATAAAAACAAGGATCTTGGGTAAAACCGCGTCGAAAATAAGATGAACCAGGGCAGAACCTGGGCGTCCACCGACGTTTCGTCTGTACTACAACAGACATTTTCAAGGTTGACTGTGACTCTACGGAGGTTGGAGTCACAGTGTCTGTCTGTGACTGAGTGTGTGACTCCAACCTCCGTAGAGTTGTCTGTGACTGAGTGTGTGACTCCAACCTCCGTAGAGTCACAGTCAACCTTGAAAATGTCTGACGTAGTACAGACGAAACGTCGGTGGACGCCCAGGTTCTGCCCTGGTTCATCTTATTTTCGACGCGGTTTTACCCAAGATCCTTGTTTTTATCCTATGACGGGCCTCGAAAACCTACAACAATCCATATATATATATATTATATATATATATTTTTTTTTTTTCTTTTTTTGTTTCTAATGCACTGCCACCTAAAAGTAATCAAAATACTTTTGAGGAAGCAGTCTATTATTTGTCAACAAAGAGTTTAAATAGTTTTTCCAAGGAGTCAAGTCCTCTAGATGGCGGTGGATTTGAACTTGGCCCGAGCTTGGCATACAGTCTTAATTCAGTACTTAGTAATATGTAATACAATAGATACATTAGTCAAGTGAAATATGTTTTTATTTGATTTTGATTCGATTTGATTATTTTATTAAATTTGTCTTAAATTCGTTTTCGGGGGGGGGGGGGGGGGGGGGGGTTGCTATTTTAAATAATTTAATGCATTATTCTTCTTTTCCCATCCAAATTTTAATTAAGTGTTATTTTATTTTATTTTATTTTGTACTGGGTATTTTAGTGTCACGGTCTCCTTTTCCGCGAACACGGGCTAACAAAAGGTCATTCTACCAGAGAGCTGTCAGTGTTTGGAACTCCATCCCTGCCTTTGGACATCCGTGAGTCACGGATCTCTGATAAGGCGTTTCAAAGGGCCATTCAAGATCACTTCAGATGACAAATGGTTGCCTGATTGGCCTAGAGTTGACGACCCCTGCTAAAATAATGGATATTTGATACCGGCTACATTCACTAGTTATTTATTTCATTTATCGGATGAGCGAAGCGATGACTTCAATTTCACAGACCCCCAAAACAATTTAGCTCGGGTGTGTTTTTGTTTTGTTTTGTTTTTTGTTTTGTTTTTGTTTGTTTTCTGTCTGTTTGTTCGCTCTCTACCGGGCAAACGGCTTATGCGATCTTTATGAAAATTGTCGGGACCTTCGAAATCTCTGAACTTAGACTTGCTACGTTTTTGGGTACAATCGAAGAAATATTACTCATGAATATCGTACTTTTCGATTTTTTCGATTTTTAGTGCGGTATTTTCGTGACATTTGGGCCGATTCTGGCCAAACTGGTGGGGCTACAACGTTCATTTTTTTACATGGACATTAAGGTTATGGTGATGTATTGACGTTTGAAAGAAAAAGTTGAAAAAAATAGCCTAAAAGAATCTATAGAAATAAAGGTTTTAATTTGAGTTTTTTGAGGTGTTAAATATTAAAATCCCTATTTCTATAGATTCTGGCTAGCTTTTTCTTCCAAAAGTCAATACATCACCCTTACCTTAATGTCCATGTGAAATATGAACGCTGTAGCCCCACCCGTTTGGTCAGAATCCGCCTAAATAGCACGAAAATATAGATTTTAGATCTTTCTCACAGCCTTGTATGAAAACTTCATATAGACTGGCGTGGATGTGAATCAATTGTGCACTTTTTATAGAGGTCCAAATTTTTTTATGCGTGTACTTCAACCCCAAATAGTCATTTTTAGACCGGGACCCCATTCGTCTCGCCTCTAATTAAGCTATGGCGGCCATCTTTAAAGATGGCGCCAAAGTGAAATAAGACTACCTTATTTCGAAGGAATCTTGGCATGTGGAACCACTTTTTCCATTAAATTGACCATGGGGAACTCGAATATGGCATCAAAATTAGAATTTTATGAATTTCGAGGCAGTAAATTGCAAATTTTACAACTTTTAAGCCAATTTTGATACTAAATTTCACTGTTTTCTTCGACAGCCGAGTTGACTGTAATAGCATGCAGAGATCAAAAAAAATTATGCGTATACTAGACACCCCAATAGTCAGTTTTAGACCGGGACCCTATTCGTCTCGCCATTAATTTAGCTATGGCGGCCATCTTTAAAGATGGCGCCAAAGTGTAATATGACTTCCACATTTCGAAGGAATCTTGGCATGTGCAACCACTTTTTCCATTAAATCGACCATGAGGAACTCAAATATTGCATCAGAATGAGAATTTTGTGAATTTCGAGGCAGTTAATTGCAAATTTTACAAATTTTAAGCCAATTTTGTTACGAAATTTCACTGGTTTCTACGACAGCCGAGTTGACTGAAAAAACATGCATAGAGACCACATTTTTTTTATGCGTGTACTAGACACCCCAATAGTCAGTTTTAGACCGGGACCCCATTCGACTCTTAATCCATTTACTTATGGCGTCCATCTTTAAAGATGGCGTCTATAGTGTAATAAGACTTCCACATTTTGACAGAAGTTTTGCATGTGGCACCACTTTTTTCCAATTAAATCGACCATTGGGAAGTCAAATATGACAGTAAAGTTATTATTCCGTAGATTTTGAGGCCGAAAATTGCAAGTTTTACACATTTTTAGGCAATTTTGTTAGAAAATATCATTGTTCCATCTTTAAAGATGGCCGCCATAGGTAAATGGATTGAGAGTCGAATAGGCTCCTGGCCTAAAACTGACTATTGGGGTGTCTAGTACACGCATAAAAAAAATATGGTCTCTATACATGTTATTACAGTTTAACTCGGCTGTCGTAGAAATCAGTGAAATTTAGAAAAAAATTGCCTTAAAATCTGTAAAATTTCCAATTTACGGCCTCGAAATTTACGAAATTCTAATTCTGATGCCATATTTGAGTTCCCATGGTCGATTTAATGGGTTAAGTGGTGCCACATGCCAAGATTGCTTCGAAATGAGGTAGTCTTATTACACTTTGGCGCCATCTTTAAAGATGGCCGCCATAGCTAAATTAGTGGCGAGACAAATGGGGTCCCGGTCTAATAGTGACTATTTGGGGTTGAAGTACACGCATAAAAAATATTTCATCTTTATACATGTTATTACAGTCAATTCGGCTATTGTAGGTTCTATAGTAATATTTTTAACAAAAATGCCTTAAAATGTGTAAAATTTGAATTTACAGCATCAAAATCCAAGTTTTACTAATTCTACTGCCATATTTGAGTTTATGATTGTCGATTTAATACGAAAAATGGTGCCACATGCCAAGATTCCGTCAAAATGTGGTAGCCTTATTTACACTATAGACGCCTTCTTTAAAGATGGACGCCATAAGTAAATGGATTAAGAGTCGAATGAAGTCCCGGTCTAAAACTGACTATTGGGGTGTCTTGTATACGCATAAAAAAATGTGGTCTCTATGCATGTTCTACCAGTCAACTCGGCTATCGTAGAAACCAGTGAAATTTCGTAACAAAATTGGCTTAAAATTTGTAAAATTTGCAATTTACTGCCTCGAAATTCACAAAATTCTAATTATGATGCCATATTTGAGTTCGCCATGGTCGATTTAATGGAAAAAGTGGTTCCACATGCCAAGATTCCTTCGAAATGATGGAGTCTTATTACACTTTGGCGCCATCTTTAAAGATGGCCGCGATAGCTAAATTAGTGGCGAGACGAATGGGGTCCCGGTCTAAAAATGACTATTTGGGGTTGAAGTACACGCATAAAAAAATCTGGACCTCTATATAAAAATGCACAATTGGTACTAATGGTGTAACATGGAAGTCGGACTAATAGGAGATTTTATACCTTACTCATAGCCTTGTTACAAACAATCAAAGATCCAACAGACCTAATAATTGCTTTGTATGGGCCGTGTTAATATGTTTTTATTATTTTAAATTAATATAAACATTTTTGGATGAGCGAAGCGAAGACTTCAATTTCAACGACCCCGAAAAAATTTAAATTTTTTTTTTCTCTCTGTCTGTTTGTTCGCTCTCTACCGGGGAAACGGCATATGCGACCTGGATGCAAATTAAAGGGGACCTTCGAAATTTCTTACTGAACTTAGACTTGCTACGTTTTTGGGTACATTCAAAGTGTGA
>JAMZAV010013329.1:0-17215 GCA_024449915.1 Sweltsa coloradensis | reverse complement strand
CACCTGGTCTTATTACCACCGTAGTATGCACTGGCGCGCACCACGTATCCCCAAACACCCATATAGAAATAACAATAAGACCTAACGTCCTAGCGGCAATGGCTAAGGACATACGCCCTTTGCTACCCTAAAAAATACCAGGTATTACATACCCAAAGACATTTGACTATTATACCATCTATAACCATCTACAATATATTATAACAGAACACCTTGAGTCCACAGTCATGGTTACGTGTTTCGTGTAAGCGTTTTTGGTAAAGAAGGTCTTAGTACAATTCGAACACTTATGCGGTTCCATGCGCTCACAGTCGTGCTTCTTATGATAGTTAAGTTGGCCTCTTTTCAAGAATGAACTAGGACAGTCCTCACACCTGAGTCCAAGTCAGGAATTCCAACTCGAAACCTTCTCGTGGTTTGGCCCGTGATTAGGGGAGTTTTTCTCCCTGAAACTAATGGCGAGCTCTGGGTCGTCGTCGGGGAACTTTCCCCATCCCTTTGACTACCTCCCCGACGGCGACGACTATGACAACACGGACGGATGATGACACAGACGGAGACGACCACGACGTGGGGGAACCCCTGCCCTCCCCATACGCTTGTGGCTGGTTCTGACCAGCACAGGCCTGTCCACCCCTTGTCCCCCCCGCGTCATCCCTTGGTCATGGGGAGCTTGCGTCGTGAGAAACGAGATTTGAATTTCGCTGCCGCGCCGTGGTTTTCTTTAATTAAACGACATTTTGGAATTTTTTAGCCTACAAGACTGGTAAATAAACGACATTTTGGAACTATTTAGCCTACAAGTGGAAGAAAGCTATCTTAAACACATTTTTCTTTAATAGTTACGCTGGTTTTCTGTTAAAGTGTCCGTAATTTAAGGAATTCGACTATATAAAGCGATTTAACTACGTGATGATATTTGCCAAATTTACACTACACACCCATTAATTAGTAAAATACACCTAATATTGTCGAAACTTGCTGCAAAACAAAATCAATAGTTTTTTGTTGGGTGCCTGGTCATTCTGGTATTTTAGGATTTATGATGTCGCGACCAAAGTGCCAAAGAAGCTGGTAACAAAACACAAGTTGATTGCCATTTAGTTGTAACGCCTTATATAAAAGCATTCTTCAACGTAAACTTAAAGAAAAGTGGTGCGAAGAATGGCATATCATGCAAAATAATAAGCTTCGTGGAATAAAAGACGATGTTACGATGTTTTTCTTCAAGGCGCTCTTCTCGACGCGAAGAGGTTGTTCTGACCGTCTACGCATTGGACACACACATCTCACTCAAGCATACCTTTTTAGAGGCGAAGATCCACCCCATGTGAGCAGTGTGGTGAGATTTTCACTGTTAAGCACATTTTAGTAGAATGTCCCCAACACAGTAATTCACAGTAATTGAGTAATTCACATAGCAAATGCCTTGTTTCTCAAGTGCTTAAAGGGGCTATAAACTCAAAAAAATATTTTTTACCACATGATCTATAGCACAATACTACACTAAAATGACAGCTTAAAAAATTATATCTTGTAACTGTGATTTAACACGAATTTTTCAATTTTTTTGATCCAGAAATTTGTGAAAATTGGTGTTTTGGGAAATTTCTTAAATCGGCTTTAACCTGCTTCTTTTTTGGTCCACATAGATACTTGAGCTTAGTACCAATCTAAAATGGCCATTTTTTTCATCGTGTCTTGAAACTGTGCCCAAATATACATACCAATATATAAAAAATGCATTCCAAAATCACACCCCATCTTGGTAATCACCATATTTTAACCGAACTACTTGCCCAAATTACAACACAAAATATAGAGAATTTACAGAAAAGGCTGTAGAGTACGTCAAAAATGGTCAATAATTTTTTGGATCAAAATCCTCCAAGGTCACTGGGCATAAAGATCGTCATCATGTTATTTCTAATGGGAGATTTTCACCGATGGGACCTAGCTCGAAAAATGTCATGTTTGACAATATTTTGGGTGGTCATGGTGGCCCCAATAATTTTTCTGTTGATTGCTAAATTCATTACTAGTTAGCTTGAATGAAATATATTTTTTGAGTTTAGCGGTTAAATACCCCTTTAAATGCTTAACAACATTATGTATCATGTGTGCTGCACAAAGGTGTATTATTGTGTATGGCAGATTGCATTTGTTTGTTGTTACAGCTTCCCATGTTAAACTTCGGTATGATGTGATGGATGCTTGTTAAATACTTTTAATAATGATTTAATGATGTCAAAGCTGAGTTCTCATTCATTTTGTGTATGATTGGATGCTTCCTACGTGTGAGTTTATGAATGGAAAGTAGAAATGACTTAAAAATGTAGATATATCGGAGACTGTTTGACTTCCTGTTAAAACTCTGCAATTGGCAACGGCAAACTGTTTTTCCCAAGCAAAACTCATGCATAGTAAAATACTGGCTTGGATGCCCAATGTGGTTTTCTCCCCACAGATCCAGTTGCGTCAATACGCAGACACTAATTACCTTTTAATGAGAGGAGGTATCTTAGTTGATGTTCAGTATACAGAACAACTCCTTAAGGGTTTGTAAATTATAATTTGTACTATTGTATATAGCCACGAACAATAGACTCGTCGCTAGACCTTATGTCACTCAGTAACTTTTCTTCAGTTTTCACTAAATCGATGAAATCATCAGCATCCAAATCGCCAGCCTGCAAACTTTCACTGGACATATTATGCTGAAGCATTTTTTAAGAGATGGAACATCATTAAAATTACCTGTATTGTGTCTTTTGGTGCTTGCGCCATCTAATTTTGAAAGTTTTTAAATTCTTGGCACTGATCTTTTAGTTCTGTGTTTAATTCATCTCTTTTATTACCCACAATAAGGTTCTATGGGCATCTCCAACCGAATGGCTACTCGTAAAAACTTAACAGTGACATCACAATTATCTGGTTTACATTTATTTCAAACTTGAATTTAGAAAAAGACATATGTTAACACACAGCTGAAGCACTGAAAAAACTACTGTTTTGTTTTGTAAACCACAATGTAAAACCACAATGATAACTAAAAATCGTGGAGCTCCAAAAGGAGTCCAATATCATTCGGCGACCATTTTCGTAGCGTCCCTCTTCACATAGCAATGTGTATGCATTACGTGAACGATGCCCATCTACAAAATTGTACCTAATAAGTGCGGGTCTATGAAAATGCCAGTGGCAGTGGATACAATAAATGTTGTGTTTTGGCCTACTTATGTGCTCATAAATGACAGCATGAAGTATACTCGCGATGTTATCTTGTAAAGTAGAACAATGCCAAAAGATAAGATATGATAGGCCTACCACGCAAGGTAAATACTTCGTGTTCGCGTAATAAATTTGCGTAATGTCTGAAATAATTGTCAGGTCCCGAAGCTCCAATCTTCCTGTCGCCCTTCCCCATGTGTAGCGTTGCGCGACCATGCGACGGCGTTTCCGCCACGGCTAACGGTGGCCAGTCGATCACGTCCTCTGGCGGTCCGTCTCCTACAAGTGGCGGCTGAACAACGGCGCCCGGCGGCGGGACAATGGCGAGTGGCACATTGTTTTCTTCCAACCGCTCGATTCGATTATGAGACATTTGTCTCCCTTTGTTTAGGCACACTGTGGACAAAAGCAAACAATTGTTTAGAGTGCAGTTTTTAATCGTGGGAATTTACATAGGGAGAGATGTATAGCATGCTTTTATTTACAAATCTCGGCCTCAAATACGATATGCCAATCAAGAGTTTCAAACCGATAACTAACGATAGCTGGTTCTGACCAGCACAGGCCTGTCCACCCCTTGTCCCCCCGCGTCATCCCTTACGTCCCTTCCTTCGTCTCGATTAGCCAAGTTGCATAAATATGAGACGTTAAGCAATATCCAATCCAATCCAAACAGTGCAGGAGAGCGATATGACTCGCGGGTACTCGAGTGCCGCGTCTCGTTGCCCGGTGCACTCGCTGACTAAGTGAGCGGATTCCTCCCTATTTGCTTGTGGCTGGTTCGGAGCAGCGCAGGCCTGTCCACCCCTTGTCCCCCCGCGTTACCCCTTATGTCCCTCCCTTCGTCTCAATTAGCCAAGTTGCATAAATATGAGACGTTGAGCAATATCCAATCAATCGATATCCAATCAATAAACCCACCGCCGATAGACCCTACACAAAGGTGGCCACAATTTGGTTAGACTGATGCCTTGCTTTTTTTTTTTAGTATTTGCACGACAATCCTTCTGCACTTTGGTATATTTCTTCAAGAAAGCCAAAAAGATTCTTGCATTTTGATTTGATGTGGCTGATTTTTTACATTTGATTCTACAGTGACATCAGAATATAGTTGGTCTACCTTGGCAATATATTGGGTTGTATCCATAAGGGTAAGGAGTAAAACGGTGACGTTTGAATTTCACAATTTCACTTTTGCGCGCTTTTGGAGTAAGGTTTAAAATGATTTTAAACTGTAATAATTTTCAGAACAAATGATACTGAGACGTTTGTATGGAGCTCTAACATTTTTACTACGCGAGGTGACAGGACAGCTAGCCACAAATCACGGAATGTATCATTACGTGCCATGAAATAGTCCGCGATATAAAATTCTAAATTAACTGTTGATTGCATCACCCGTCGGGGAACTGTCTCCTTCCCTTTGACCACCTGCCCGACGGCGACGACAATGACAACACGGACGGATGATGACACAGACAGAGACGACCACGACGTGGGGGAACCCCTGCCCACCCCATACGCTTGTGGCTGGTTCTGACCAGCTCAGGTCTTTCCACCCCTTGTCCCCCCGCGTCAGCCCTTACGTCCCTCCCTTCGTCTCGATTAGCCAAATTCATAAATATGAGACGTTAAGCAATATCCAATCAATCAATCAATCACCAAACAAAAGTTTGCCCCCTTACAGTTTAATTTGTGTATTTAATTCATTGTTCAATATTATAACATCGAATTATTTAAATCTTATTACGATTAAATACAAATTATTTTGATAGGCCTACCTTGTGCGCCAAGCATTGCACGTGCAGCAAATCATCCATCAGGCCACTCAATGTGTTGAAGCACGTTGTCATGTAGCAAGCTGAATCGATAACGATACGATACCGGATTTTTTTGTTAAATTTTGCAAACGTTTTAGACTAAATGCGAGTTTTATTTATGATTTGGTGCTCCTTGCTTTAAAGGGACCGATTTTGATTTTTAGAAATCATCTATATGGCCAAAGCAAGAAGTAACAAGTATAAATCAGTATTTGTTATTTTTATACTTCACAAATCATACTTCTCACTTCATTTTTCACTTCATTTCATTTTTCATAATCTGTAACTAATTTTACTTATTGTTAAACGTACTTTGTATAAATGTAAATTAATTAATTTTTGTTATTCTGTGTCTTTAAGGCAACCTTAATGTAAAGGCAGAGTTTTGTTTTGAAAATAAAGTTGTACTTCTATCACACAGTTCTCGTACGGCACGTCATATTTTTAACGTATTAATAGTCGCCTGGGCGCAGTTCTTGCCGTCAGCAGTGTCGGAGTACGACTGACGTGGCAAGAAAAACGTCTTGAGATTTTGCAGGCTCCAGTAGATGAAACAAAATGTTGAATATTCAATTTTTTACCTTTATCTGCGATTTCGTCGCAGATGATTACGATAGCTTTTCCATGCACGGCATTCTTAATTTCATTCACCTTCATCTCGACCACCAAAGGAACGTACCTCTGCCTGATTGTATTGGCGCACGGAAGATCGCCGCTTCCTTTCACGTAGGTACCCATCCACGACTTAACACTAGGATGATCTAACTTTTCGGGAGCAATTCCTGTTTCCAGAAATTTTTGGACTGTGTCCGTATGAAATCGTGTTTATCATCCTTTGCTTTCTTTGCTGCAACAAAATATTCCTGCAGCAAAGCGTGACGTTTTTGATTGCCCCGCGCCTTTGCTTTTTTATGCGTGTCGCTGACAACATGTTTGTGCAGAGTGTGTTTTTGATCATGTTCAAGACGGCAATCACAAAAAATTACGCGTTAATATAATTCCATTCCTCACGTCAAAACTGTCCTTTTCAAATTATTTAGCCCGTTTTTTTACACTGACGGACACTTTTGGCATTTTACCGCACTCGCATAAGCCGACACCACGGAATGAAGTAAGATAACAATGCGCGTGCCGCGTGCACACCACTGGAAGCCTACTGGCGAGTTGCCAAGCTATCTCGGTGGCCTGCTAGGCTGCGCTATTTCTAGATCGGAATGTCTTGTGGTCGACGTAGCAAGCGAGGGTGGGAGGAGCAGAGGCGTAAACAAACTCGAGTGATCACAGCAGTCGATCTAAGTTGCATAAATATGAGACGTTAAGCAATATCCAATCAATCGATGGCTGGCTTGAATACAGTAGTATAGCGCTGAGAAGGCACGGCGCTCTGACGATTGCAATAAAATGTTGTCTTTTGCAGAGATTTATGGCAATTTCGGTGTTATTTCGCGAATTAACCTAAAAGCTGTACATTTCGCAGTAAAGAGCCCAAATCGCGTTATTTCGCGTTTCAATTTTAGTGTCATCAGGATCCTTTACGATCATTTCGTCGACATTTTCCATCAGTTGTGCAAAATTATCAATTTCGTTTTATTTCGTAACGCAATGTTATATGGCTCTATAACACAATAACTCTGAAATAATATCATACTCTTCCCCACTTATTTGTCTGTTACTTGGGTACCGTTCCATAATGTCTGGGCTTGTATAGTGGTTATGGAAATCAGATATAAGTAGTTTTCACAACATAGCCATTCTGGCACTTGTAAAATCTGACATCCACAAACACATTACAGCCCCAAAGCATAATACTTCTGGTTAGGCCCTATGTTTGTACCTGTTATCTTAGGTTTTCCGCGATGTTTACATGCATATATAATATTATCATAAGGGATGGCTTAAATCTCGGAAGCATTTTGGTAAGATCGTAACACGGCCATGGGATGGTGGAACTCTAATCCAAATCTCAAATGCCTCCGTAAATTCTGCGTATGTGGAGTAAAATGCCCCCTCATCCATTTTCTGTGGCATACCCCCTCCTATATGGCTAATCGAACTCCAAGAGCTCCAAAAGCTCTGTTTACTCTGCAAAGCACTTAGAAGACAAGAAGACAACCGTCATATCTTGGGCTAAATTCTTTGTGCTTATTTTCTATGTGTACTGGCGCGCTTACACACTACGTGTTAAAACCTTATGCTTGCGTCTTACGTTTTTATGTGGATCCACCTTAACCAATACGGCATTGAATCCTTCATGTAAACATAGCTTATTGTATCCAATAATGATTAATGAAGTTGTTGATTCTCATTTTTTTCTCACCTTCGACTTGGCACACATTGTCGAGGCGCAAGTAAACCCCAGTTTGCGTTCAGGGCGTTCAACGTCATGCAATACCTTTCCCTCAGCCAGTCTTTGATAACCCATGTACGCTTCACCTTCCAATCTCAAACGTTTGTTCGAGTTCCTCTTCCAATCCTCTGGTTTGAAAACATCCCTACGTTTCCTTCCCGCCTGCATGTAGGTCTATCGGGTCAACTCTAAAACAATTCTTGCTCCCAGGTTATTTGTTACAATGTCTCGATAAAAATGGCTGACTTATGAACATATACAGCAATGCAAACATGGCAATGCCAACTGGTGATCGATTGCGAGGTCACTGTATCTATTTGCAAGTATTGCTTTTGAAGTAAAATGCCTCACTACATATAATCTTATATTACTCGCAACCAATTAATAACACACCTAAAAGCACATGCGCCACTGCCATCAACACAATTTGAAAAACGTCAATGCACCTTGCGTCCAGCTTCGATATGACCTCGCCGCCCCGCACCTTTTGACTACTTCCTACTCGCACACAGTGGCCCGGAGCAAGGTCCTCTCGATCTCCGCCTAGCGGAGGATCGTCTAACTCTCTAGGTTAGGTCGTCGCAGCAGCGAATTAGAAGCCATCTTGGTGATTAATTCTAGAGCGGGAATGTAGTAACTAGTACTATTTCACGCACTTTGCATACTAGTGAGTTAATTACCTAAAAAACTGGAGGTTGTCAACGACTTTCAATACCACGTTAGTAATCAGGATGAATGCCTCTATAACGTCATATAGTGATTATGTTTGGACATGTCGTCGTTTTCCTTTAAAACGAGCTTTTCCCGGGAATGTTGTACTTTTTCACGCACTTTGCATACTAGTGAGTTGATTACCTAAAAAACAGGAGGTTGCCAACGAGGTTGAATACCATGTAAGTGATCAGGATGAATGCCACTATAACGTCATATAGTGGTTTTGTTTGGACATCTGGTCGTTTTCCCTTAAAACGAGCATTTCCCGAACATATAGTACTTTTTCACGCACTTTGCATATGAATGAGCTAAATATGTAAAAAAAAAAAAAAAAAAAAAATGGAGGTTGTCAACGAGGTTGAATACCATGATTGTAATAAGGGTGAATGCCACTATAACGTTATATAATGGTTATGTTTGTACATATCGTCGTTTTCCATTAAAACGAGCATTTCTCGGCGACATAGTAATTTTTCACACGCCACCTTGAAAAATACCGTCTTTACTAGTGTTTTTATGATTTTTGTGTACACTATTATCATCACATATTATGTTGCTTTGGGCACAAGCAATGTTGGTAATAAACTAGGAAGCTTCGCAAACACTTTTTCAGGCGCGTTGTTGGATGAGCGTAATTGTTTAAGGGGTATTTCACTGAAAATGAATGAAAAAACGGCAATTTTACATTATTATTTTTAATTGCTTTTTAAGTTTACTTTTTTTATTTATTGAATACATAAATTTATTTTGTACTGATATAATGCTAAAAGCATTAAATGAATTTTTTCATTAGCGCTGTATGCTATTTTACATGGGAAAATGGCTTACCAGTACTGATATTAGGCCTAATCTAGGGCTGTATAGAGTGTTATTCATAACAATTTTAATCAATTTTAAAGAAGCCTAGATTAACAGGTTATAAAGGCCCAGTGAATTCATGTTTAATAAATAAACTGAGCCTTTAGGCTATGTTGTACTCAAATTTACCAAAAAACAACATAAATAAACATTAAATGCTATTCTCTCAAAACTTTTATTCTAGCACATTTGCTAACATTTTTCCTACTTCTAGCCTACAGTTTTTAAGATAAAAGGATAATTTATTTTTTAATGGCTCACAAGTCTTATTCTGACAAATTCACCAGACACTTTTTTGATAAGATTTATGTTTTTTAATTAAAATATGGGAAATATAGATTTGTTACAAAAAAAAATACATTTTCCAACAATGCAAAGGAAAAAAAATCATATTTATCAAACAAAACGAATATTATAAAATCGGTCTTGTGAATGTTAGATGTATTGTTTTTTAATCTAAAACACCTTTCACTTTAAAAATAAATTAAAAATTGTAAGAGCCTTGGCATTTTTATCAAAACGCTGTTTAAATCGTAAAAAATTGCAATTATTATGAGAAATAATTGTTTGATTGCGCTCAAATTTCACAAGAATATATTAATTCATAAAATTAAGATTCTGTGAAAAAATCATTACAATCGGATAAAGCATGTAGGTGTTATAAGTCGAAGAATTTTTTTAAAAATAAAAAAAAATCGTAAAATTGCGATTTTTATGAAAAAAAAATTCGATTGCGCTCAAAACGTGGCAGTTATAAGTTCAGAGATTTCGAAGGCCTCCATAAAATTTCATCGCAATCGGAATATCGGTTTAGCCGGAATCGTGTTAACAGACAGACAAAAATACAGAAAAAAGAAAAAAAAACATTCCGGATTTTTTCTCCAGTGTAGTGAAATGGAATCTTCGCTTCGCTCGCTACGCTCGCTACACTCATCCAACTATCAGAAACAGGCTTTTAGAAATAAATTTTTGAAATCGTAAAAAAAAATTGCTCATGGATATCCTACACATTACACTATAATAATATAACATAGGGTATTTAAAATTATTTCATTTTATTAATTACATTACAACAAATTATTATTCATTATTATTGGGTTGTCAATTTTATTATCTCGAAATGCACGCGATTCTTTTCTGGCCTCTACATTGTCATTTTGTGGTCAAGTTTTAGGGCGCGCTATAAGTAGATGTTCACTTTGCTTTTGAAATTCGCTCTATTTCTCGTGCAAATCACCAATATGGCCGCTATACATAGTGGAACGGGTTGCGACGACCTAACTTCGTGGCCCCCCGGGCGAGTTAGACGAGCCTCCGCCAGGTGGCGGAGATCTAGAGGACCTTGGCCCGGAGAGCCTCACGTCGTAGTCGGTCTGTTGTTCTTGTCTCGTGTGGACGTGTGTTGTCCGCGCTCTTGTCTCTGGTCTCATTGTGCCTCCTCAGTACACAGAGTTAGCTTCTGTTGCTGCTGTATGTGTTGCTGTTCAAGTCTTTGCTGTGTTCTCATTCTCATTCATAATTTTGTTTAATTTTTGTTCTCTCCAGAAGGTTGTCTGTTCTGTCTAGACTAGAAGGTTTAGTTCTCTCTTTATTCTGTCCTGCTTCATCATCTCAGTGTTGTACTCCGTCTGTTCCGTCCGTGCAGCCTGAGGAGTCGATGTTCAGAAAGTACTAGGTTCTGTTCAATGTGAGATTAGAGCCTTGACACGGTTTATATGCTGTGCTTTTTTCCGCTCTTAGCTCCGCTCTTGTTTGGCCTCCACAGGACATGGCTTTGGCTTCTGTTTCTGCTGAATGTGTTCAGCTAGATGTCTGTTACCTTTAAGAGAATGTCTGTTCTGTCGAGACTGAAAGGTTTTGTTGCTACTCAGTAAAGCGTCCTTTGATCTCAGTGTTGTTCTCCGTCTATTCCGTCCGCACAGGTTGTGCAGTTTATCTTTGGTCGGTGTTAGCTTCTGTTCAGTGCGAGATTATAGGTTTGACACACTATAGTGGTGCTGGTTTCTGTGCTGTTTTTTGTTGTTTTAACTGTGCTGGTGTGCTGTTAATATATATTGACGGACAACAATTAGGTAATTGAATAGGGTATGCCTGCCTATAAGTTAATAAAGATCTAGGGACGATTCACAAGGACAGATTGTTGTTCTATTTTGCAATAAACAGACCTACCAGTATGTTTAACAACTGAAACATTTCATATAGTACTTTTAACCTCCTCATGCTAAAAAATTTACAGATTCAAAGTTTTGTCTGGATAAAAATGGTTAACTTATGAACTTATTCATACAGCAATACAATGAAGGCAATGCCAACTGGCGATCGATTGCATGGCAAGAGTACTTATTTACAAGTATTGCTTTTGAGGTAAAATGCACCATTTTACAGCTAGTCCATGGTAAAAGAAAAATCCCTGAAAATGTGATATCTGCGACAATTTAGTGTCGTCATGATTAACATCTTTACATATATTACCTACAACCAATTTATTACACACTTAAAAGCACATGCGCCACTGTCATCAACACGATTTGATAAAAAGTCAATGTACCTTGAGTGCAGCTTCGATATGACCTCGCCGCCCCGTACCTTTTGACTTCTACCAGCACCGCACGCACACAGCAGAACGCCTTGCCTTGTCTCAGGCGGACGTGTTTTGTCCGTGTTCTATCTATCTATCTATCTTTCTATCGTGCCTCAAGGGGATGCCTATTATACGTGCAAGACCCCCACCAAGATGACTCTGCTGCTGTAAAAATTATTTCTCCTCTCACGCCGTCTTCCCCTGGTTACTTATCAACAAGGCAGTTGAATTTATAACTTAAAAAAGCAAGATGTACACAGTCCTCTGAAAATAATAGTGCTCCATCTCCATCTTCCCAAGTTTCCGCTTCATATTGGAGTATTTTTCATAAATATCGGAGTATTTTTCATTTGTTGCCTGCAAAAATTATTCAATAAGTTAACATATTTCTCGATTTGGATAGTCGGGAAACACTCCCGTAGGTAGCAATTATTAACATTAAATACAATTCAGAAATTACAAAATCCCTGATCGGGATGCATATTTTAATTTCTAAGTTAAATTAAATATTAAGATAACATACCTATGCTGTGAAAATTCACATATTTTGTAGTATACCATGATTTTGTTTAATGCATCTAATGAACAGGATATTTTATATGTGGTCTCCACACTCCACACTGGTCTCCACTCTGGCTTCTACAGTACATGGAGTTAGCTTCTGTTGCTGCTGTTAGTAGTGTTGTTTTAGGGCACTCAACAGTAGAGTTATCAGTGCCCATGTCAAGTGTATGTGTTGTGTTGCTTGTTAAGTCTTTGCTGTGTCCTCGTTTTTCATTCATCATTCTGTTTTATGTTTTGTCGGATGATGACACAGACCGAAACGACCACGACGTTGGGGAACCCTGCCCTCCCCATTTGCTTGTGGCTGGTTCTGACCAGCACAGGCCTGTCCACCCCTTGTCCCCCCGCGTCATCCCTTACGTCCCTCCCTTCGTCTGGGTCGTCGTCGGGGAACCCCTTCCCTTTGACTACCTCCCCGACGGCGACGACAAAGACAACACGGACGGATGATGACACAGACGGAGACGACCACGACGTGGGGGAACCCCTGCCCTCCCCATATGCTTGTGGCTGGTTCTGACCAGCACTGGCCTGTCCACCCCTTGTCCCCCCGCGTCATCCACTACGTCCCTCCCTTCGTCTCGATTAGCCAAGTTGCATAAATATGAGACGTAAAGCAATATCATCAAATCAATCACGTTCGTTTTCTGTTTATCTTCCGTTTGTATTCATATATCATTCATCTCTAGGTTAGTTCGCGACGGTCTCTCGTCTATGAAAGGTCGCACTCTTGTTATCTAGTCTCTCGCCCACATATGGGCATTACCGTGGTCTCTCGTACTCTCTGCACCGAGTGTTTATAGTGTAGCTGCCGTGTTGCGACACTAACTGCTACGGCTTGCTATTTTTTTTTCTTATTTTCTTTTCTACTCTTCAACTGGCCAGCTCTATTAAACCTTTCCTATCCCCCTCGACGTCTGACACACTGACGTCGCGACGCAAGAAAGTTCGCCAACATCCGAACCTCACGACGTCGGGGGCAACCAGTCCATGCAGGAAGTATTCTGCACAATCATATGTAAGTTCTCTTCTGCATTTTATTTCCTGTGTTCTTCCTTGCTCTCTTATCTCTATTAAAATCAATTTACAGTCCACTTACAAATCTCGGCATAGGCTCTCGGCCTAAATAAGCTGGTCCTCCGAACCGGATGCAAACTTTTCTTCTTTCATTTTGGATTTTCATCATTTGTTTTCTCATTGTATTATACTTATTCGCTCAAGTTGCTGTGTATTTTTTGTATATCTCGTGCTTTTGTTCACGTTCTCTGGCGTCACGATATCTCTTGCTGGATATCGTTGGTTCGTTCTCGGGCATTCGACGTCTGATTTTCTTTGCATAATTGTTTCTCGATTTTCTTTCTTGTATGTGTTTTTTCTCTGTCTCTAAAGCACATATTATATTAGTGATTTTTTCTTGTGTTAATGCCTCTCGTTCTCGCGTGATTTATACACGCATCGTTTTCGCTCATACACTGTATGCAATGACGTGTCTACATACGTAACTGCTCTTTCTCTCCTTGTGTTTACGTCATTGCTTGGTTTATTATTGTATCGTGTGTTTATTTTAATAAACCGTGCTCACTGTTTTGAATTGTTCTTTTCCGTGTTTTTTGTCGTTTGTTCTCCGTTTGGTACTTGTACCTATCGTTCACCATGGAAGAGTTACAAGCACAACAGAAAACGTTTGGTAGCTCGTCGTGAATTTGTCTTTGCTAGCGTTCAGAGAACACACGACGCATTCTCTAAGATTAAACCCGGAGACGTCGATTCGTGTAGGCCTCGGTTCGACAAGCTCTCTGCGTTGGAGTCTGATTTTCAAGATATCCAAATGTCAATTTCGGATATTAACACTTAGTTTAAAGACACGGCGAGACCCACCGAAGTCGACAAGGTTCAAGAAAGTTTTGAAACATTTCTGTATGCAGCAAAAGCTAGGTTCCTCGCGGCTGTTAAGTTGACTCAGCCGTCAGTGTGACTCAACACGGGGCTACCCCCATCTCTGCGAAAACTCAGATCTCTCTACTAGTCATTGACCTCCCTAAGTTCGCGGGTGACATTTGCAAATGGCCCGAGTTCTACTCTCTGTTCTACTCTCTGTTCAAGTCTCTGATAGACGATAACACATCGTTAAGTAATGTGCAGAAGCTACATTACCTCAAATCCTCGTTGTCTGACCAACCCCTAGCATTGATCTCCGAGTTTTAAATCTGTGAGGAAAGCTATCCTCTGGCATTAAATGCGCTTATCTCACGTTATCAGAACAAGAGACTTCTAGGCAGCGTCTATGTTCAGAAGATATTAGAATTTGTTCCTCTCAAGACTTCGTCCTATGAAGGACTTCAAAGCTTCCTCAAAGTCCATCGTAATTCGGTTGAAGCTTTGAAAGCACTAGATATTCCGGATTTAGGCGATTTTCTGCTGCTATGTTTATCGTTAGCTAATCTCGATTCCTCTTCTCGGAAAGCTTTCGAAACTAAGCACTGTTCTAATTCAACTCCTGATTATAAACCGTTAATCGAATTTTTGGAACAGCAGTCTCGCACTATGGAACTTTGCGCTGTAGGAAACATTCGACTACGTCTATGAAAGTTCTCCTCTCTCAAAGAAATTCAATTCTTTTCTTGTGTCGTCCGCACCTGTTCCGAACTCTAGTACGAGACACATTAGTCATGACTCATCTCGCGCTAATGTGGTCTCCTCTCCTTTTGCGTGCCCTCTCTGCAAGTCAACACACACTTTGTATCAGTGCGATGTTTTTCGAGGTCAAGCTGTCAATGAACGTTATGACACTCTGCTACGATTGAAACGTTGTTTTAATTGCATGGGGGCGCACATGCGTTCTCAATGTGTGTCTAAAAGTTCGTGCTCTGTGTGCCGTAGCAACAAGCACCATTCAATGCTTCACACGGACTCCACCCCCTCCTCTGTTGAGGATGTGACTCACGCCTCAGGCCCAAGTCAGCAGCCGCCTCAAGCTCTCTCATGTCAAGTCCAGGCTTCGAATCCCACGCATCAAACTGTCCTGTTGGGCACGATTCGCGCGCTTATCAGCGATACTAATGGGATTTTGCAACCTTTCCGTGCGGTAATAGACTCTGGGTCACAGATCTCAGCCATCACTAACTCGCTAGTGCAAAGGTTAGCTTTGAAGATCCAACCTGCCACTTCACAACTCTCAGGTGTTGGATGCACATCCACTCGTGCCAGTCAAGCGGATTAAAGGAAAAATACAAGAACAATTAGGGTTTTGTGGTAGAGGGCTGAATTTTGGATTGTATACTCAGAACAACATTATAAGAAAATTGACTCGAGGAGCCATGAAAAAATCCAACCGGTTAAGGGGGTGGAAGGGGGTACAAAGATTATATTGTTTGTTTTTACCCTATCCACTTTCTTTAGAATTTTTATTAAGAACACTGGCGAGTAAATCTCGGTAACCCTCATTGTCCTAACAATGCAGCTGAGGACGTTATCTACCTCCTGAATGCATGAGTGTCCATGGGTAGAAAAGTTCATAAATACAGAAGTTATTATAGGATTTGTTTTCAAAAAGTATATAATGTTGTATGGCATAAGAGAGTTGTTCTGGGGCACACAAGAATCGCTTCACATGATAATCTCTGTAATTTCTGGGTGTTCTAGAATGATTATATCTAGAATTTTTCTTACCAAGCTTGCAATGTCGTTGCCGCAACGTCCTGCCATTGCTTCAGCCCACAGAGAGCAGTATACACTTTTCCCTGAATTAAATGACAAATGTGTTGTCATGTTGTAAACATTAAGTTTACGATGATAGAAGAAACTGCTAACATGCGCCCTTGGACAAGTTATTACATTTTCCAAGTCAAAACTATAACAGGCACTGCTCCGTCACTGTATCGCTGTCTTTCTTCGCGCATTGCCATCTTGTACTCTTCACAAAGATCAAAGTCACAAAGGTGTTGTCTCTGCCTGCTCCCTTTTGTCACTTGTCTTGGGAATATAGTTAAGTAACTTGGCTTCTTCAGTTTGAATTTCTTTGAGCTCTGGGGCCTTCAAATTCCAACTCGACACCTTCTCGCGGTTTGGCCCGTGAATAGGGGAGTTTCACTCCCTGAAACTAATGGCGAGCTCTGGGTCGTCGTCGGGGAACCCCTTCCCTTTGACTACCTCCCCGACGGCGACGACAAAGACAACACGGACGGATGATGACACAGACGGAGACGACCACGACGTGGGGGAACCCCTGCCCTCCCCATATGCTTGTGGCTGGTTCTGACCAGCACAGGCCTGTCCACCCCTTTTCCCCCGCGTCATCCCTTACGTCCCTCCCTTCGTCTCGATTAGCCAAGTTGCATAAATATGAGACGTAAAGCAATATCCAATCTAAACAATCTTTGAGCTGTGCTTTTGTTGGTTCAGCTGCTCTGCATATAGCAATAGCTTTGTAAAGAGTTAATTTGCAATCTTGCAGTAGTCTACCCCTAACGGATTCATTTCCTTTTTCCTATTCTTATTTTATCACGAATAATTTATTCTCCTATCGCTCCGAATTCACATGTTTTTGCTGTTTGTCTTAGCTCATTCACTAATATGTCAAATGGTTCACCATCTTGCTGGGTCCTGGAGTAGGAATCTGTGCCTCTCGTAGGTTATGTTTTTTGTTGGAGTGAAATGATCCTCAAATTGTTGGGTTTGCGCAAACGATGTATGTTGAAATTAAACTTCCTTAAAGTCTTAGTAACACTTCATGGGGTGCGGACAGGACATGTCTTTTGCATATATATGGCTCACTGGTTAGGTCCGTAATGGACTATGCCTGTTGGGTCTACTCGTCGGCCCGTGATTCCATCTTGAAACTTCTCGATACTGTCCACCACAGTGGTCTCCGGCTGGCGCTGGGTGCATTTCGGACGAGCCCCGTTCTCAGCCTGTATGCTGAGGCAGGAATGACCTCCCTCGCAGAAAGACGGAACTACTTGTTGGGCAGATACGTATTGAAGATCCGGGCAATGCGTAACCACCCATCTCATAACGCTCTTTTTGATGAGAGATTTGTCCGTCACTTCGACCAAACCGCGACACTTCCTGTCGGATTACGTATTAGACATCTTTTAGAAT